>CM019067.1:106616674-106841674 GCA_009667805.1 Leptobrachium leishanense | reverse complement strand
TTATACATTATGAAATCCCTTTAGAAAGAAAAAAAGTATAGTACAATGTAGCTAGAAAACGTTACACACCCTTAGGCTAGGGTCAGACGAAAGCATTTTTCCCCGCGAACGTGAAAAAGTGCATCCGAACGCATTGACGTATTTTTTCACGGAATGAGCAAAAACGGTCAGACGACGCGTTTTTTCGGGCGTGATTTTGTACGGATCGTCAATAAAACTCTTTTTGCGTCTGGACGTTATGTAGGCTGGACATTAGCAGTGTCTGACATCTCCTAATCACGCAAACACGCCGCTATGCCGCAGCTGTGCACGCAGTACGTCAGTACTAGCGGTTCAGCGTTCTCAAAAAAATGCGTTCAAATTCCACTTGCGTTGCACGGCCGGACTTTTTGCGGCCGTACATCGTATATTGGCCGTCATTGCCCGTCATCTGCTGCTAGTGCGGCCGTAATTATGTGCGCCAGAACGCACGTTAAAAGTGCGCTGGTCTGACCCCAGCCTAAATCAAGAGTCAACAACCTTGGCCCTCCAGATGGTATAGAACAGGGGTCAGCAACCTTGGCTCCCTGATGTTTTGGGAACTACATCTCCCATGATGCTCAGTCACCCTTTAGGCTGACTGAGCCACAGTGGAAATGTAGTTCCCAAAACATCAGTGAGCCAAGGTTGCTGACCCCTGGTATAGAACTACATCTCCTATTATGCTCATCTACTTAGGTTTGTAGGGCCCAAGGGAAATGCAGTTATAAAACATCTGTGCCAAGAATGTTGAACCCTGCCCTAGACAATGCCTGTAGACAAGCATTAAAGAGAATCGCGCAAAAGCTATTCCCACCCACAGATCAGACACCTGTTATGCTGAATGCTTTAGAGAAGAGATTGTGTAGGGAGAGCTGCAATCTCCTTTCTGCAGCCTACATGGACATGGTGACCTGACTCAGCATGGCTCAAGGTAGCAGGTCCTCACCAAGGCTGCCTCGTGTCATAGGGGAAAAAGCTCACAACAGGAGAGCTGCAGTCTTCTTCCTGCTGTAGCTCCCAGCACGTATGCACACTAGGGGAGCTCTGTAACCTTCTGAGCTGACATCAGTGACTCCAGTCATCATGTCACACACACTGGTGTGGCCCAGAGGCTCCCGGCTTTTGCTGTGGTCTACTGTAACCGGAGTCAATCAGGTTCACTTCATTAACGGCGCCGGACCAGACACAAGCAAGGATTGTCCAAACACTAGTCTCTTCAGGAAAGGCAAGAGTTTATTGTGTCGTCACACAAGTGCTCACACAGGATTGAATCGCTTAGAGTGAGCCCCGATTACACCGAGACATGAGGTTTTATGCCCCAAATACATAATTAGGTACATCCCCATTAGCCCACCTCCCTATGACACTCTATTCCACCCCACGTGGGTTAATACCTCCCATCATTAATTCGAACACAAAGAACATTCCACATATAACTATAAGTTGATACACTTCTCGTTAGTTTGACAGTCTGTGATTTGTTTGTGCTGTCTTTCTCCGGGCAGTGCTCCCTCCCTATCGGCTATGTTTTATTCAGATGGCCTGGGGCCCGGTCTTCTATACTCCTTCGTCTTTCGCGGGCCCCACCGACCTTGGAGTCGCTTTTCTCCTCCGTGCCAGGAACAGACAGAGATCTTTCATAAAACTTTAATTGCTTTTCTGCTAATCTAAACGCATTCCTAAGTTTCTACGTATACCTCATTCTAGTCTCAGCTACAAACCTGTCTATTTATATACAAGTGAACCAATATTCTGAACAAGATGGCCGCCTGTGTACAATGGCGGCCGTCTTTCAGCCTATTTCCACTTCATTCCCCCCTTGGCTCAAGTGTCAGGATCTTTTCCTGGCACTTGTAGCCATTACACTCCACTATTCTGAAACTACGGAAAAAGGGGGTTTCTTTCACTGGGAACATACCCTGTGGAATTATCAGTGGTATCTTCTGTGTTTGTGTAGATATCAGTGCTGTTTTGCACAGTGGCCATAAACATAGCCCTATACGGTATATCAGTATCCCTATGATCAAAATCACCACTATCATAAGTATCATGGATCCAATCCTTGAGATAAATCGTAAGATAGAACCAAACCATTCTCCCATTGCTCCAAACCCACGGAGCAGATTCCAGCCTTCGGCAGCAATCCTTCTGGCTGTGCCTGCAACTGTGCTACCTTCTCCTGATGATCTTGAATTACCTGGTAATAGTTTGGGACTTCGTGTGTAGTGTTTCTGATGAAGGTGCAACATTCATAGTGCATTGTCATTTCACACAACCCATTCAAGGCCGCACTGATCTGCTCAAGCGCCATTTCATATATCATTTGCACCTTTCGTAACTCACGCATTTCCAGATTCAACAGCTGGATATCCATACTGGTCCTATTCAGAATCTCATCCATCAGATTGACATAGCTATTCAATCTCATCATCTCTCCTCCCATCCAGTCCATGCTGGCAACCATGTCCATATTCGATCCATCTTCGCAAACAATTCTCTCTTTGGTCTTTCAAACACCAGTGGGTACCTAGGGTGCAGTTCCGTGTCTGTGTTTGTGTCCTTCTCCCCTTAGTTTCTGGATTGGGACCAGCTTAGCCAAATAACACATTCCCGTTATTGTTGGTGGTACCCATGTGTAACACACCCTTTCACAGCACACCTGGTACCCTCCTGTCACTATAAATGGTGACGAATGTAGTGTTCCCTTTGATATCTCTATCGCAAGGTGTCTCAGCCGTCTCATCATATCCACTGCACCCTGCCTCCCTTTGGTCACATTCCCATCACCGCCTCTTGGTCTCTAGTGAGTTGCCTGCATCGTATGTATAAATAAGTCGCCTTTTGTCCTGCTTTAAATATAAAATATATGATGTCCAGTTGAACTGACTTGAGTTACATAACCCACCCTCGTTATTTGTTTCTTTATCTGGTCCTAGTTGAAAACACCATTCTGGTGGATACACTGGTCCTATTATAGGGTACCCGGGACTGACTGATTCTGCCTTTTCCCTGATACAAACATACTCAAATTCATTGGAAACAGAGGCAAATGGTATATAAATTGTCTCTGGGTGCAGTCTACTACACACCCAGCATACAGTTTGCCCAGACTTTTTAGCATAGTCATATTTGAATTGCACAAGTAAGTGTCCTCTTGGGTTGGTTCCAGATAGCGCCTCTCGTTTTTGTCTCCACATGGTACGGTTCTCCATCACCGGGTGCGTACTATTCCAGATATGGGAAATATCCACTTTCCCCACATTGCCCGTACAATTAGAGCATACTCCACGTGAGAGTCCATAAATCAAATTAGCAAAATATAAAATCGGCACCACAAACGCCCCGAGTGTCAGAATTCCTTGGGCAATTCTTTTTACAGTCACATAAACCCAATCCCTCCCCACCGGAATTTCAAAAGTAAAAAACATTTCTGGATGATCAAGGGTGGGGGCCGGGCCCCTAAAAAGCACCCTGTGGTATCCCCCGTTGGCAGGTGGTCAGAGCCTGTGCCCATCAAAACACCCATCTCCGCTGGCGGGTGGTCAGGGTCTGTGCCCATCAAAACACCCACTTGTTGATCCTCTGAATCATCAGGGTTAGGATCATTTAGGCTGCTCATGACTGTGTCTTTGTCAGCTTCAGCCTCAGCGGATTGGTCTCGTTGGCGACGACCTTCCATGTTAGCTCAGGACTGGCAGCTGCTTTTACTCTGGAGTGATGTATCCACGGGACCACCTCGGCAACCTTTACTGCTATAGGGGTTGATAACAGAACAAAATAAAAACCTCTCCATTTTGGACCTAGTGGATCATTTTTCCACTCTTTTACCCATACTGAGTCACCCGGACAATACTTATACAGTGAAGGATACAGAGAATACGGTATATTATCCCCCACCCAAATATTTAACTTCTGCATTGATTTACCCAGCATTACTACCTGATCATTTAGTTTAATTTCTCCCAATGCCCGAAGGTCCCCCCTTAGTCCATTAATCAGAGGGGTTGGCTGTCCAAACATAAGTTCGTATGGACATAGCTTCAATTGGGGGGTTGGTCTGCACCTAATGTGCAAAAGGACTATCGGCAGTAAGTCCAACCAGCCTAGTGACGTCTCTTGGCACAGTTTGGACATCAAAGTCTTTAGGGTACGGTTCATTCTTTCAACTTTTCTCGAACTTTGGGGCCTGTTCTCGGGTTGTTCTTGGCACATGTTACACACTGCTGAGCTGTTGCTTTGCAGATTGCTGACAATCCTGGTACGTAGAAATGTGGCTCCAACTGTTGCTCCATCATTTCTCTCCCTCCATGGGTACTTGCGTGAAGTGCGCTTATGATTTCAGGAGCCAGTGTTGCTGGTAGGACCACTCGTCCATTTTCCATCTGGAACCATCCATCTTCTCCATATCCTCCGGGTTCTTCTGTCAGCCACTTCTTTTCTTTCTCTGAGTACACAGGTGTCCATTCGCTCAGTGGCGCCGGTAGAAGTGCAGCTACCACTGGTTTTGGTTTGTATCGTGCCAATTCTCCATAATTTCCCCAGATGAATTCTTCTTTTGGGAAATAGTATCGCCATGCGAAAAACAATAAATCTTGTCTGTCTTGTGAATCTCTTACTGCTGGTATGAAAAAGTTCATTACACTTTTCTTCATTCTTGGCAGTCTGTTCTTGATAAGGATCTCCTTGAGGAAGAACCTCACCAGTGGGACTTGATATTCTTCTGCTCGTTCAACTTCAGTTATTTCTTTGTCTTCCTCCTCCCCCACTATTTTTACGCCGAAGAATTTCAGCATCATCTTGTAAGCTCTGCGCAGTCTTTGCTGAACTTCTGAGGTGTTAACCATTAGGCGTGTCTCTTGCGGATTTAGAGGAGTAGAGTAGAAATTTTGGCCTTGTGTCCGAGTTGGGAAAAGCCATTGGATATAATCTTAATTGAGTTCTATCAGTTCATAGTCATTTGCCACTTGTGCAGTATTATTTCAATGAACTCGCCGTGGGGTTCAAACTTTTTCAAATTCATGTAGAACTCGTAATTTGGCATGGAAGGTTAAGGTTCTTGCTTGCAGATCAGTACTTTAGCTTGATCTTCTGTTGGCGGTGGCGGTTTTGCAGCTGCTTTTGCGGCCTGGTCTGCGCGTCTGTTACCTTTTGGAATTTCATCACGGCCTTTTTGATGGCCACGACAGTGCATGATGCTGACAGCACTTGGTTTCCACACTGCTTCCAGGAGGGCTGTGATTTCTGCAGCATATTTAATTTATTGTCCTGAAGACGTGAGTAGGCCTCTTTCTTTGTAGAGTGCGCCATGTGCATAGACTGTCATAAAGGCGTATTTGGAATCTGTATAGATATTTACTCTTTTGCCTTCAGAAATTTCAAGGGCTCTGGTTAAAGCTGTTATTTCAACTAGTTGTGCTGATGTATGGCCTGGCAGTGGCTTTGCTTCGATGACTTCTTCTGTTGAGACTACTGCATAGCCGGAGACTTTCTTCCCATCATCCATGTAGCTGCTTCCATCAGTGAATAGCTGTAGATCGTATTTGTCTAGGGGTACGTCTTTCAAATCCGGCCTGCTACTGAACCAGTAACCTCCTGTCACATCCAGCAGAGCCTTGACAGCGTGGGGCACCTTGACATGAAGAACTTGTCCAAGGGTCAGTTTGTCTGCTTCTGCTATTAGCATTGCGGTGGCAGCCACTGCTTTCAGGCATGGGGGTAGGCCGCAGGCCACAGGGTCGAGTTGCTTGGAGAGGTAGGCCACAGGCCTCAGCCACGAGCCAAAGGTCTGGACCAATACTCCTGTTGCTGTTTGGTTATATTCATGTACGAACAGCTGGAAAGGCTTGCTATGATCTGGCAGACCCAGCGCAGGAGCTTCCATCAGCAGAGTCTTTAATTTCAGAAACGCTGCGGTTTGCTCTTCTTCCCATGAAAGGGGTCTAATTCTCTTTCCTTGGTTGCTTGATGAAGCGGCTTGGCAATTTTTGCGAAGTTGGGGATCCACAGGCGGCAGAAGCCTGCAGCTCCCAGGAATTCACGGACTTGTCTCCTGGTCTTTAGTTGGGGTATGCGGCACATTGCTTCTTTCCTTTCTGCCCCCAGTGCACGTTTGGTACCTGTTAACTGGAAGCCCAGGTATTTTACGCTCTGTTTACATATTTGTGCTTTCTTTTTAGCCACTCTGTAACCTGCTTGGCTTTCTGTGGGATATAATATTGTCTTAGAGCCACCGGTGTTGCGCCGGGCTGTGATTCAACTCATCTGGGCGGGTTTTCCTCCGCCCCCACCTCAGGAATTCCAAGGAGTAGTGCGTGCGGGGACAACAGGCAGAGTAGGTGCCGTGCGCCATTCTTCTTCCTTTGACATAACTACTGCGATTTTCACAGATTGGGGGTTGTGCGAGCTGGCTGGATCATGCTGCCGAATAGAGCCGCCACTCTCGGGCAGGTCTAATTGAACGTGACCCCCGGGAAAAAAAAAAAACAAACATAATTTGGGCTTGCAATTTGCAAAAAAATATCCCGCCCCAGGAGCTGGATGGGACATTCGGGCATATACACATACACATTGTGTAAACAATATTCTCAGAGATATTTTCCCGTAGCCAAAACAGACTCTTAATACCACATCGAAAAAAAAAAAACAATAAATCATTCCATCAAAAATCAAACAAAAACATACCTTTTAAAAACAGTAACCATATTTCAATTTGTTAATAAATTTCATATTTTGGTAGACAATTTTGTATACCATTACATACTTATTATTGTTTATATGTAATAATATAAAAACCAGGAATCCCTTTTCTTTTTTTTTTTTATTTAATTCTAGCTCTGAACAAAACTAAAACTTCGGACTAATATTTAACACAAAGTATAAACATATATCTTGCACTCAGACTTCAGACAAATATTCTATTGTAACACACATTAAAATTAGCTAAGCATAGTACGCTGCACAGATACACAAAGGGTTAGCTATCAGAGAGCAAAGAAAAAACATCCTCCCTTCGGCCGTCTTTCAGCCTATTTCCACTTCACTACTGCAGTCAGAGGGTGTCTCCGGTGCGTCCCTTATACAAAAGATTTACTAAAATTTGGAAGGGCTCCGAAAATTCCAGATCATGGAATATATATAGAATTTAATTTTTAGGTTGTGGTGCAAGGCAAAAAATGATTAAAAGCCTCCACACTGCAAATTATAAACGTTATTATTGCAGAGGCCATTTACACATCACAGCAATTCAAAGAACTGCATCACAGAGCTCATGTGCTACATTCCCCATATGCAGCACAGTACTCTGGGTAAGACATGCATATGACGTCTAGATTGTAAGTTCCCACGGGAATAGGGTCCTCATGTATCTGCTGGCAGGAATACTGACCTGTCTCCTGTATGTATTGTAGAATTGTCCTGTCTTTACCCATTACACCTTGTACAGCGCTGCGGAATGTGTTGGCGCTTAAGAAAATTTCAGAAATTTCCCATTTTTTTGCATACGGAGTCTGCTTTCACACAGAACCCTCCAATGCCATACTACATGTCTCTTCGTAGCAGAGATCAAGTTTATACAACTGGTCAAAGTCACTTCTGTACAGCGCTGTTTCGGGTTTATTGGACCCTCTTCAGCAGGAGCAAAGCATGACCAGTTGCAGTTTGATGCTTGGCCCGTAGGTTAAAAATAAGTACTTATTTAGGTTGTAGTGGAGGGCAAAAAATTGATAATGTAGCACATTAGCTCGCTGATGCAATTCTTTGAATTGCTGTGGTGTGTAAATTGCCTCTGCATTAATAAACTGTATAACATATACACACACACACACTTCTTTCCAAGGAGACACAATGCGAGAAGTATTTGCACTTGCGTGAGCAGATTGTTTCATTAAACTCCTGTGTTTGCCAAGATTGCAACCACAAACGTCATTTCTAAAAGAAATTCAAACAGCAGGACAAGCTTCATCAATAAATCTTCTTCGCCTGTTTAAATGTTCCCGTTTGTGAAACACTGATGTTTGTCAGGGTAGCAGCAATGGTGACAATTGCTGTAATTTGCAACTACAGCAAACACTGGTGCTTATTGATTACCTCCCTTATTAGAAACCTAGATCTCAGAATATGTTTAGCACAACATTTTTTTTTTCTTTTCTTCAAGAATACCCAAGCGGTATGCAGACACACACAGTCCATCATCATGCCATTTACTATGACCCAGATAAGAAACATCCAAAGGATCAAAGCATGGGTTTAAAGAGGACCCCCCCTTCACCCAACAATACATTGTGCCTGAGTACACTAGACACACCGGATGTGCATGCCTAACAAATCCCGAGCCCCATGAGAAAAACCTATAACACTGCTTAGAGATTTATGGGATGCAAACAGTTGTACTCTGGGGGTGCATAGGGACATGTATGGCTCTCCCACAGATTATGGTCATACAGCAACTCCCTTGTTACGGCTCAGACATCCTGCTGCATAATTTACATGTCTGATCTAACTATGAATACATAAATCATAAGACTCAATCAATAGGTCAACTAGCAGTTACCATATGTAAGTGCACGCATGCTTTCTTTCTGCCATTTAGAATACATGAACTTTTTTTATTACACCTTTCTTTAGGATCCCGGCTATTCCACCGAAATGAAGGAGGGGTCTGTGCTGCTCTATCAGTTCCCAGAAGGCGAGGTTTGGCAGAAGCTAATGGCAAGCAAACAAATGGAAGTATAAACACACAAAATAATGTTCTCTACACATAAGGATATGTAGTAACTGGAACGTAATTTTTCAGGCTCCCTAGATGAAAACTGTAAAATAGAGCTGTTACAAAAGGGGGGGGGAGGAGTAACCCTGCCCCCAATCATTTCAGTTGTGTTCATTGATTTGTGTAGGAGATTGGAATGGAAAGCTACGTCACACGGCGCGGCCCAGTACAATTCGAAGAACACTTTCATAAGGCAGGGTATTTTTTACTTTGCAGTATATACTGTAGAATTGCAAAAATAAAAAAAAATTAAATCTATTGCAACAGAACTTGTTTCCCTGACACTTTGACTGAATGCATTTCAACGGGGAGTTGCAAGGCTGCTACGCTGGGGCCGCACTCTCGCGAGAGCTTGCAGAGTTTACTAGATCTTGTGATCTGTGCATGATATTGTAAGAGCACAGCTTGAGGTGCCAGCGAGTGGACGCGTTACAACCTTGGTCGGCGGCTGCTTGCTGGAACGCGGCCAGCCAAAGCGACCTGGCAGAATGCATTAACAGTCGCCCCAGCCCTCACATACCGCCCTGCAATCCAGCCCAGTGCTGTCTTCCGGTGTCGGGGACATTTGCACGAGTAAAAGTACTTGAGCAAATGCTGGTATCGACACTGATACTAGTAAAGTTGCATCCCCATTAGAAACGTAGGATATATGAGGCAGGTGCACACAACAAACAAAAATTCACCATTGTTGGTGCAAGTACAGTGCACTTTGGCTATATACAGAAAGAAAACTCAGTAACAGCAGGCGACGTTGCTCCAAACAGCACTGCACAACAGTACCACTATATTTTCCAGTGTTGCGACATTTATGAATATACTTCAGCAATATCAATGTTGCAAATAATAAAGTGGCGATCTTCATGGAAATGCACAAGCATCAATGGTAAAGACACTTCACATGGAAGGGGGGCAGCTCCAGACATCCTGGCCACTTTAAAACAATAAAGTTGTCAGAATGAGTAGTGTGTCCCTTTAAGCAGAAAAGAACAATGAAAAACGCAAAAACAAATTCCACGACACATTGATCTTTTGTTTTGGTTTTCGGTTTCAATTGATTACATAGAAATAATAATTATATATATTATATTTATAGCCTTACTAAATTATAAAAGAACACCCTTAAAACCGACAAAGCTATAGAAAATTTTTATTTAACAATTTAAAATTGCATAACAATAAAATTAACCACTAACATTGGGTACTAATAAACTTGATTTTACCCTTCACCTCAAACATTTGGACAAAGTTGCACCAGACGTATCACTACAGGAGCTAAATGTGAACCAGATGTAATTAACTGTATATTCCAGCATCACAATCTATTTATTAAAGACCTCAAACCAATACTGATTATGCAATTTATATTGCCATATAAGCATGCTGTTATTAGCGTTGACCTAGGAGGTTTAGGCTAGGGTCAGACTGAGGCAGTGCGAACGCGCGTGCAGGCGCACTTAATCAATGCCGCACTAGCAGCAAATGACGGGCAATATACGAAGTACGGTCGCACGAAAGTCCAGCTGCGCAACGCAAGTGGAAAATGAACGCATTTTTTCGAGAACGTAAAACCGCTAGTACGGTTGTACAGAGTGCGCTGCGTCCGCTAGCGGCGTGTGTGTGTGTGTGAATTGGAGATGTCAGACGCTACTAATGTCCGGCCAACATAACGTCCAGATGCACAAAGTGTTTTATTGATGATCCGTACAAAATCACGAACGCAAATGCGCATAGTATGACCGCTCTCGCGTACTCCGTGAAAAAATGCGTCCATTCGTTCGAACGCACTTTTTCACAGACAACGTGAAAATGCGTTCGTCTGACCCTAGCCTTAAGGCCTTGGTTGCTATAGTAGCAGACAAATGGGTGTGAAATTTTATATTTTAGGCTAGGCTTTCCTTAAACGATATTTATATATGTGATCGAACAAATAATTGTAAAGATCAATGAATACTGCTCTATTACTCAAGTAACTGGTTTCACAGAGTTGTCTGTGACCCTCCCAACTTCACCCATTTACTGTCAAGCTCAGTATTTAAAAATAACTTGTTAAAACATTGTCACTTTCCTATATGTGACACGTAAGGACAGTCTTTTTCATACAGCCATTTCCATTTTTAAGGTAGGGTGTGGTTCATAGCCTTCAATCAGAAAATCTTCTGCGGTATAGTCATCCAAATTATCCACTTTGCGGAGAATATTTAGTTTGGGGAACGGTTTCGGTTTCCTTTGAAGCTAAAAATAAAAAGCAATATATTGGTGAAAACCCTTGAAATAAAAATAGAAAGCCCCATATGTTTTGAACCAGTGTTCTGTCTACTGCACTGTCAAACAATTATCTCCTGCAGATTATTCCTGAAAAAAGTTAATGGGCAGCGGGTTGCAAATCAGAATATTTCCGCAATAATATATATATTAATATTAAAAATATAAATATAAATATATATATATATATATAATATATATATATAACAGCATTAGGGATGTCTCAAACTGATCAAGGATCCAGAGAAGATCTAGGGATTATTTTTTTTGGGGACCAACTTAATGAAGTCAGAAACCCTGCCGTTTCATTCTGTTGGCGACATTTGGTGCCCAGAGAGAACAGTACAGCACAGCTACTTAGATCAGTATGCAGCCAACAGTGTGCGTGGCACAGCAGGGCCTGTGTTTCCCCATTGGCAAATCTATCACATTTGGCAATAAAGCATAAACAACTTAAAAAAGGGACACTACCACTTACATAAGCTTTAACTAGATTACTTTTGCATTACAAATAACACATGCTGCGGTTTTCTTCTTTGAAGTAAGTTCATGTAAAAAAGGGGCAATAGAATTAGTTTTTTTAATCTTCCTACTATTCTGTTAATTTTTTCCCATGAGGCAACATTTACCAAAAAAGAAGATATATATATATCTCATACAGCGTATGCGCCTATTTATAAACCAGATTACTATAGTGTTATTAGTTATAATTTAACTACTTCATAAGTAGTTAGATGCTGCCCAAAGGGGTAAGCGCAATATACAGAAAAAACAACCAAAATCTGCATTAACCAAAAATGAAATTATAGATAGAACCTTTGTAGCGCATCAAAAATAGATTTAATGGTAGACTTCAACAAAGAGGTATATCAAACATAAAGTGCTTCAGTCTTAAGGTGACAAATATTCAATCAATGTACACATATAAAAGTGCAATGTGCCATAGAACACAGTAAAGTGCAACAATATATAAAATTCCAGCAGTGCGATGGGTGTAAGAGAGTCTATAAAGTGCAGCAGCGTCCGAATGTGCAAAATGTGCAAATTCAATGATATCCAATACAACAGTATGAATACCAGTGGGAAAAATTCCTTAAAATTTACTTCTCTTTATGTTCAAGCGATGCACAAATATAGTCCTCCTTTCTTGGTCTGTGCATCTCTTGCCGTCTCTCAATAGTGGAGAGGAAAGCCAGAAAGGAGAAAAAAGGGAGAGAAAAAAAAAATTGGAGGGGAGAGAAAAAATGAAGAAATAATCGTGCAGAAAATCCCAATTAAATATGGCAAATGAATTACTCGTAGGAATATGGAAACTCACATTTATAAGAGCCCAAAAAATCCCTGGCTCTAGGTTTAGGAGCTTCCAGCCATATAGAGGGTGGCGTATCCCTTCTTAAATCTTCAACTCTGGTTGCGATGGCTACAAGAAGATAATAGACAGCGCTCCCATAGTATATTACCGTATTAGGATAAAAAAGAGGCGATAATGTATTGAACTCACCAGATATGGAGCCTCGTGGAAGAGGCTCCATATCTGGGGAGTTCAATACATTATTGAATTTTTTTTTTCTCTCACTTTTTTCTCCTTTCTGGCTATCCTCTCCACTATTGAGAGACGGCAAGAGATACACAGACCAAGAAAGGAGGACTATATTTGTGCATCGCTTGAACATAAAGAGAAGTAAATTTTAAGGAATTTTCCCACTGGTATTCATACTGTTGTATTGGATATCATTGAATTTGCACATTCGGACGCTGTTGCACTTTATAGACTCTCTTATACCCATCGCCACTGCTGGAATTTTATATATTGTTGCACTTTACTGTGTTCTATGGCACATTGCACTTTTATATGTGTACATTGATTGAATATTTGTCACCTTAAGACTGAAGCACTTTATGTTTGATATACCTCTTTGTTGAAGACTACCTTTAAATCTATTTTTGATGCGCTACAAAAGGTTCTATCTATAATTTCATTTACCAAAAGGTTTTTCTTTATTTCAGTGGTTTATCAAATCCACAGTATTAATAGTTTAACGAGATCTAGGAGGGAATGTTCAGATTGGGCTATTCAAGCTAAGAGCTGGCAGCTGACTGAGATATGACAAGGATCTTAAAAAGTCTTCTAAATCTACCCTTTTGTGATGTCCTTTGAATACATCCCACACAAAAGATCACAAAACAGATGCACACAGTGACACATACCCAGTAAAAGGTTTTTACCGAGCACATGTAAATTATCAGCAACATAAAACAAACAAAATTACATTTAATTTTTGGTGGTAGTGGCCCTTTAAAAGAGAATACAATGATAAAATTGTGGGCACATCTGCCTTGCGTTAGCCTAGGTAATTAGCTCTACAAATCTTACCTGAATTTTTAAAGGTTCCACGTGATTGAGATATATGTGCGCATCTCCCAATGTGTGTATGAAGTCACCAGGCTGAGGAATGTACAAAGTGGTGAGAGAAGAGTCCAAAGTGAGATAATGCAACACTAAACAGAAAGAAACATCAAAGACATTGCACTCCTATGAAACTACATCTTCCATACCCTACATGCAGTAAAACACTCAAAGACACAAAAGAGGTAGGATTAACCAAAACCTCCCAGGACTATTAAATATCAATGAGGAGGTAGGTTTAAACAGAACCTTGGATAAATTCACTCCTGATTAGGAATTTAGTACTAAACATGTGATGAACAAAAATAACACAACTCACACAGCTGATAAATCATATTCTCTATAATGCAATATTTGTTTACATAGAACTGTTCATAGTCGGTTAGATTATGTATTTCCAGTAGGGGTCGACCGATTATCGGTACCACCGATATTTGGGGCCGATATTCAGTGATTTCCAGGTTATCGGGCTGTTTCACTGCCGATGTGCCGATAACTCTGAGAAGCTGCGATCTCTCTGAGCATGCGTCAGATCCCGGCACTTCCGCACTCTGGCCGGCAATGATGAGGTCACCTCGAGGTCTCCCCCTTCCACTGGCTCGAACACATTAAGAAACAGAGGGGGAGGAAGCACATCTAATTGTAATAAAAACAAACAAACAGGATGGTCGGACTGATTTACGGAGGGTCCATTCCGCTCTGTTGTGCTCCTCCCCTGCTCTCACTCTCCCTGTCTGCTCCTTCACGCTGTGCTACCTGCCAGTCTGTAAAGCTCCCCATCCCACTTCAGACTGGCTGCATAGGAGCATAAATCTTGCTCAACTCTACTGCCCTGACGCAGAGATTAAATAAATAAATGCCTCAAATAGTTCACGGCACCCTTTATCTGCCAGCCGTTTAGTTTTGTCTTGGCAGGTGCAGGGATTTGAGTTTACATTAGGGAAAATTTGATTTCTGACCCCAGGAGCTTACAATCAGCTTTCTACGGAGCCACCTGGGGACAAGGAACGGAGTTTGCAGATTTTGTTTTTAGTAATGATAGAAGCCACAGTTAGGGTTTTAGTGGTCCTGGGCTACCCGACTGCCAGCTTGTGTGTCACGGCCCCTTGCATAAAAGTTTGCTATAAAGTAGTGCTGCACTTTTTACAAAGGAGGGGGTACTGATTTGCATCTTCCTGGGTCTCTGAACCCCCATCCCTTCCCAGCAGTGGATTCTAGAGATTCTGTTTACTGTGCCCCAATAAGTGCAGAATATGCCCCGTGCACAAATCCTGCAAACATCTGACTCCTGCTGCAAACACCTCTGCAGCCACCATAGCTGAGCCTGACAGAGTCGAGGCAATACCTAGGAGCCAGGCCAGGCATGCTTTGCATAGAATAAACCTGAAATTTATGAACCGCATAGCAGCAAGGACAGCCAACAGGAAGAACGGTTTAGTGAATAAACCCCTTAAATGAATTGTAAGGTCCTGTGAGCTGGTCCCTCTGCTCCTCTAGATTGTAAACTCCTGTGAGCCGAGCGGCTGGGACCAGCATTTTACAGATCATCACTTCTATAGCACCAGCAGGTTCCGCAGCGCAGTACACCAAGGAGCGGGGAAACAAAATAAATAAATGCCTCAAATAGTCCCTTTATCTGCCCACAAACTGTAATGTAAAGCTTTCCATGTTCCTCACTGGAAATCTATTTGCATTGCAGGTTGCTTTGTTGTACCAAAAAAGAAAATTAAAGCTGGAGCTTCTGAAGGAAAGAAAAATGGGGTGGTTGCGATTTCTTAAGCCATCACACTTTTTTTCAAGCACTTTATTTCTCTCAGATGTTATGTTCACAATTTTGACACCAGATTTATGTAGAAATTGTGATTTCCCCCCCCGAAAATTTTTAATGTACAGAATATCGGCACCCGATATCGGTTATCGGCCTGAAAGGTAGCCGATTATCGGTATCGGCACCTAAAAAGTGACATCGGTCTATCCCTAATTTCCAGAATGCAAAACAAAGTCAAACACATACCTTTAATCCTGTGACATGTGCTATCATGTATGTCAATAAGGCATAACTGGCAATGTTGAATGGCACTCCCAAGCCCATATCTCCTGAACGTTGATAAAGCTGGCACGATAACTCGTTATTTATCACATAGAACTGACATAAGGCATGGCATGGCGGCAGAGCCATAAGTGGAACATCTAGAGGGACGGATGTGTAACATTTAAAAAAACATTAATACAAAAAAACATTTTAGGCAGCCAACAGGAAACCTCTTCAGTTCAGAAAAGCTGTGACATCAGGTAATGTTCATCTCAATTAGCACCTCGCCATATTCGTAAATGTCATGGGTTTCCTAATAAACAGCAATGCTGCAAAAAGCAGAACTGGCTCTGTGCCTGAAGAAGGGAGTGACGGTCAAATGGGAGGGCAATTTGATACAAAATTAAATCAAATGTATACATCTGCTAGCTGTTTGGCCAGCTAAGTGTGAGCTTAACTTTAAATCCCTGTCAAATGAGCTAAAGTGAATCTGGACACAACCGGATCACTTTACCCTTACGACAGCAGTTTTCCAACAAGCGTGCGTCAACATAATATATAGATTACAAATTCACAGTACGTCTGTGGCGTGGACTGCACAACCACATCGCTTGCTTCTTTAATAACAAAACCCCTGTGGAATCTTATTCATCCCTTGAGAAACTGGGTCTTTTAAAATTTTTTAATGTATCTCTGTCTGTGGGGTCAGGGTGTGCAGGGGGTAAATGGGGCGTCTGGCCATAAATTACAATAACAACAAACTGGACAGACTTTCCGCAAATATCCTAAATTATTTATTGGAAAGCGTCACACGACATTAAATAAAAAAGTATTGGTATTCAGTATCGGCGATTACCAAAAAAAAAAAAAAAGTAGTATTGATGCAACCCTAGTTGAAAAGCATGTGAGCTTATCATCAAGATCGTCCAATTAAACTGGGAAATGCATCACAAAACCCATTTCTGTGATGCAGTTTTTTTTTTTTTTTTTTTTAGAATGTATTTTACCAGGAAGGATACATTGAGATTTCTCTCGTTTTCAAGTATGTCCTGGGTGGAGGGCCGGATTAAGATCTCTATGGGCATGGAGCTGAAGATTTTGGTGGGCTTTTTTTGGAATTTAGTGAAATGAAAACATATTTTCGGTTATTTAATAGTGCAGATACGGGTATATCTAACCAGGCAGATACTGTGTGAGTAAATTTCCACTGAGATTTCAATCATTTACAGCGTGTAAAATAATATTTTCACATTTTATCATCTAAACCTTTGTTATAAATGCTATAGGGCATTCTAGTTAAAAAAATAAATTGAAATGGGATCCTGTTACTGCATTTTTCCTCGAAAATATACGATTTTAACCCAAAAATTAAATATTTCCCTTGTGTTTTGGAGGATGGTCTTTTATGAATAATATGACTATTTATAAAACACTGACCTTGCTCCCAGCATGGGAAATGAGAAGGAGTAATGTCAGTGGTATTGCTCATTTTATACATGACAAATGGACAATGCCATCGCTTTGGAACTAAAAATAAGTGGATAAAAAGATTTTTTTTGGTTCACTTTTCTTTTAGATTTTACATGGTCACGTTTGGTATCAATGCAAAGGCCAGACTCTGACCTGTTCAATGATCCCTCCCTTGACCTTGTGAGGTGTAAAGATTAGTGACGCAGGGTTTCAAAGTCTCCATAATGCACTTCCACTGCTGTGCGGTGGTTTAGATTTTTGATGTAACAATTCATAATAACGGATCGTGCCATCACCTCCACACTTGAGATGGTGAGTTAGTGCCACATCATTGTTCCCTTTATAAATTGAAAAGTGAAAAATATTGCTGTGTTAGAAAGAAAAAGGAAATATTTATTATTTTTATGGTTACAAAAAACCTGGTCATATCTGGTATCATTTGAAAGGCCATGCTCTGGCCTTTCCAGTGATATGTCACATGACCCTGTAGCTGCTATGGGGTTGGAGATATAGCGGTCCAAATGCCCATCAATGCAGACATTGTTATTTTTTCTCTGGGTCTACTCTGGGGCATGGGCCTGCTGCTCCATCAACCCCTATGTTAATCCGACCCTGCCTGGGTGGCGAGTATGTACCGTTAGGTGTCTTGCCCAAGGACACTTACTGGAGAGGTACTCTTGCTGGAATCGAACCCATGTCTCCACAGGCTCTCTCAACGCAGAGCAGTGATGTTACCTCTACTCCACCCAGTCGATACCAGTTCATAGAGGACGGACTATGATATATAATACAACGGATCCTTTTAATAGGCATGTTTTGGGGCCCAATTTACATTAGAAAGTTGCAGGTCCACACCAGATTTATTTGGCCACTTAGGCTAGGGTCAGACGAAAGCATTTTTCCCCGCGAACGTGAAAAAGTGCGTCCGAACGCATTGACGTATTTTTTCACGGAATGTGCAAAAACGGTCAGACGACGCGCATTTTCGGGCGTGATTTTGTACGGATCGTCAATAAAACTCTTTTTGCGTCTGGACGTTATGTAGGCTGGACATTAGCAGTGTCCGACATCTCCTAATCACGCAAACACGCCGCTATGCCGCAGCTGCGCACTCAGTACTGGCGGTTCAGCGTTCTCAGAAAAATGCGTTCAAATTCCACTTGCGTTGCACGGCCGGACTTTTGTGCGGCCGTACATCGTATATTGGCAGTCATCTGCTGCTAGTGCGGCCTTAATTATGTGCGCCAGAACGCACGTTAAAAGTGCGCTGGTCTGACCCCAGCCTTAAGCATTAGATTTTTGTATACTGTACCTTTGGGGTTCCAGCTACACATAATGATCCTCCTGTCATCAGGATTGTTTCTGATAGTCTCAACAACCTTTTGCAGCTGATCGACACCTTGATTTGTATAATCTGGGGAAGTAACCAACACCATATCACACTTCAATGCAACAAGCAGATTGTACAATTGTTGATTTAGATCAGGAATTTCAAGCTCTAGTCCCCCAGATATTTCTGAACTACAGCTCCCAATGTCCTCTGGCCATCTATTCAAAACAATTAGGGAATTGTAGGCCGGCCACATCTGGGGCTGAGTTTGAGATACCCGATCTAACAACAAAAACCCAAAAAAACAAAAGCACCACAATAGACCATAAAGAGGGCAAACACCCGAATGGAGAGCATTTTAAAAGAAGACTTATCTTGCACAAGGTTTAAGATTCTGGAGGTTTACTTCAACAAAAACCTATAGGAACAACTCTGTTTAAAAACATTGTAACCATTCCAGTATGTTAGTGATTTTTGTGCCGAGCATGCTTTTATATAGAGAGAAAAAAAACTCCTGGAAGAACCAGAAAGGGGATGACAGGACTGCAATAAGGAAAATAATATGTGCATCTGAATGCAGTTTGCCCATTGTTTATAATATAGCATATAAACGACAAGTTTGGCAAGGGGTGGGATAGTTCTGGTAAGGCAGCAAAACTGCATAAAATTACCTGGGTAGTATCACTGTGTTGAGTTTTCTGTAGCTCTTAAGGGGGGGAAATTCAGCATACATGTGGATTTGATTGTTAAAACAATCAAGCTTTATTGTTATTGTGTACATCTGACAGCAAGCACGATAAATAGAGGATAGAAGTTACCTGTGTGAATATCTTTATATTCAGCACCAAAGTGTCTCCACTGAAATCCATATACAGGTCCAAGATCTCCTTCTTCCCTAGATGTAAAGCCTTGCTTGTCCAAAAAATCCCGGGACCCATTTGCATCCCATATTTTCACACCTTTTGAAGAAAGCTCTTTCGCGTTTGTAGAGCCCTTTAGAAGAATAAAACAACAATAAAACCTTTCCCATTACAGCCCGAGTGTATGAAAAACCTGCATCTCTTTTGAGTGTAAATTATTGGATTATATAAATTGCAAATTCCCTGAATGTTCTCTAAAAATGGCTAATGGTAATAAATGGATATACTATATATGCCAGTTATACAACAGCCTGATTGAATACTAGGGCCTCCTCCCCCAGAGGTTTCTGAACTAAAACTCCCATGATTACCCAGCCATCTATTTTGTTGAAGGAATTCTGGGACTTGTAGGCATCAACATCTGGGGGACCGTGAGTTTGACAGCCATGTTCTACAAACCCTGATCTTATTGAACTGGACAGGCTGTGTGGAGGGCCCCATCCTCCGGTCCATTATCCAAATATTGCTGTGTGAAGCAGAGGCGTTATCTCCGCTCAGTCACTCTTCACTGAGCAGATGGGATTTGAATATCCCGTCTGTCTGGAAAGGGAATGATGTCAGCACATAGAGCGTGCTGACACCATTGGTGCCAGCAGCCAATGGATTGGTTCTGTGCGTGCAGGACCAAACCTTTATTCACTGCAAAACTTGCGAACAAAAGCATGCATGCACCTAGTGATGCGCAGTTTGCGTAATGACTGCAGCATCTCATGCATTGTGGAAGCCCTGCGCCAAAGAGTAGGGCCAGCGTGCGTTTGAGAAAAAGGGGAGTATTTTCAGCAAATCTAATAGAAAAAAAGAATATCTGGGCAGAAACTGTCAGTAGTATCGACCCAATTATGTAAAGTGAAAAAAGAAAAAGGAAGACGTGTAAACCTTCAATTGCATGTGGGATTGCCCTGAAAAGAGGAACACCCCCCCCCCACAAGCAGCAATTGCAGATCTTTAACTTAAACATAACACAATTGTATCATCGTAAAATTTACCTTGATGAACCACAGGAGTTCCTCCAACACACCTTTCCAAAACACACGCTTTGTTGTCAACAATGGGAACTGGTCTTTCAGGAAAACAAGAGATACATTTATTAACCTCCCTGACGGTCTATTTATTTAAAAATTTCTAGTCTAAAAGCACTCTATCCCCCCCCCCCCCAGCGGCATCCCGAGTGTGGCTCGGGGTTAAATTCCTATGTTGGAAGCGGTAACCCCGAGCAACTCTCGGGATGCTGCTGGATACATCACCTCTCCCTGCGCTCCCTCGATGTCCCCTGCTGCCTCCTACGGCGACCATGACCTCATTACTTCCTGGTTCTTTCCTCGCAAGAAGGAATCCAGAAAGTAAAACGCCGCGATCTAACGCCATTCAGACAGACCCCTGCAACTTACCGTGTTTCTTCCAAATCCAATGAGCTCCGCCGGCAAAGTCTTCGAGCGGCCACTCGTTGGGAAGCCCCTAGTCGCGATCTCGCGAGATCAGAGTTTGTGATATCGAGCTGGAGCAATCTCACGCCTGGGGGCTTCCCAACGAGCAGCCACTCGAAGACTTTGCCGGCAGTGGTCATTGGATTTGGAAGAAACACGGTCAGCTGCAGGGGCCTGTTCAAATGCCGTTAGAGCATTCGAACAGACGCCCCATGTCTGGTCTGAAAGTGTGTGTGAGATATACACACACACACTATACGACGCTACTCAGCACAACACTCTGGGTAAGATTCTCTTCTGCCGAGGTGCTGAATCCAAAAATCAGTAATAGAAAACGGCAAAGATAAGAGCACTCATGGACTTAAAATATTATAAACTTTGAAAGAGAGCTTTTAATCTATCGCCAATAAAGTTTATTATTTTTTAAGTCCGTGAGCGCTCCTATAGTGTTATATATATATATATATACACACACACAGTGTGGTCTGGTGTCTGTGCGTCACAGTGTGTGTGCATGCACACACACGCGCAAGCTGTGCAGTGGGTAAATGGGGTTTCTGGCTATACTTTTCATTTTAACATAAAACAGGACAGGCTTTCAGCAAAATCCTTAAATATTTATTGGAAAGCGTCGCATGACATTAAATAAAAATATCAGTACTAAAAAAAATAAAAAATGGTATCGGTGCATCCCTAATACACACAACTTAGGTGCAGGTTTATTGAATTCCATGGACTTGGAGGTTGGTGTCCCATTAAATGTGTAACATTTCTGTTGTGAAGCAGGGCCTGCCCGCCTCTGCCCCTCCTGATGAGAGGGCACCACCGTGGGCGTGTGAGCTGTGTGTAAGGGCGTTGTGACACCGGCAGACATCGTACTTACTGTTACAGGATGGGGGGGGGGGGGTCGATAGGCTGCCCCGGGCACATTGCCAGATCAGCCATGTTTTCCTGGGCACATATAGTTTTTTTCATGCCGATGGGCAGCGCATGAAAAAGTCACCCTCAGCTGCACAATCAATACACTGCAGGAAAGAAATCCAAAGGGAATCCCAGGTGACCTACCTTGATTTCTTCCCTGCAATATATGAATTACACAGGTTGCAGGGCAGCACACCCCCCCCCCCCCCTCATGAAACAGTAATTTCTCCAAGAAAAGATGACTGATCTGAGTATCCAAGCTCCAGGCACAGGGAATGGGATTCCGGCCCAGCACCAGCAGGTGGCGCTGTCTGGCCGCCTATCAGCATGCACTGCTCACCGGGGAATGAATGAAGCCCGTGCAGGCCGCATTGAGCAATGTGAATGCATGAATGCGCGTCTCGGCAACCGACGGATTAAAGTCGCTTTCCCCGCTCTTCGTTTGTTTGTTTGTTTAAACCGGCTCCGAGCATCGCGCTCACCTCGAAGACTGTACCGGGCCTGCATGCCGAACACGGAGATGGTACCGGTCCCGGTCCGGTCCTCCTTGCGGTGTCCGCGTTCCAGGATGTGCCTGATCTGCTCCAGGTACTGCAGCTCGTCATGAGGTGGCGGCTCCTTCTGCCCGGGCACCTACACGAAGCAAACACAGGGAGCTGTGAGCACATGGCAGACCCGTGCACCACCACACCGTGTGGAGGGGAGGGGGGACTCACGTGATCCTCCTGGCCGCCGATGGACGGGATCTCCTCGGTAACCGCCGGCATCTTCCGAATCCGACACAAGCTTCGCGCTCAAAAACTTTGCGCGTTTTCCGCATGTCCCGCCAAGTATCAGGATCATGTGACTGCCAGGGAATCCACCGCGAGGAATGCTGGGCGACCTGACCAGAGTGCAACGACATTCCCATCAAAGTAACACCGGACTGAAACCCCCCCAGCCCCACAGAGCGTGTGCTGCAAGGGTATACATCATAATAGCGCTGTATGTATTGAATTCTTTGTGAGCCAACGCGTATAATATGCCGCGTCCCTGCACCGCGTATAATATGCCGCGCACATAAAGCGAGTCCCTGCACCGGGTATAATATGCCGCGCACATAAAGCGAGTCCCTGCACCGCGTATAATATGCCGCGCACATAAAGCGAGTCCCTGCACCGGGTATAATATGCCGCGCACATAAAGCGAGTCCCTGCACCGCGTATAATATGCCGCGCACATAAAGCGAGTCCCTGCACCGCGTATAATATGCCGCGCACATAAAGCGAGTCCCTGCACCGCGTATAATATGCCGCGCACATAAAGCGAGTCCCTGCACCGCGTATAATATGCCGCGCACATAAAGTGAGTCCCTGCACCGGGCATAATATGCCGCGCACATAAAGCGAGTCCCTGCACCGCGTATAATATGCCGCGCACATAAAGCGAGTCCCTGCACCGCGTATAATATGCCGCGCACATAAAGCGAGTCCCTGCACCGCGTTAAATATGCCGCGCACATAAAGCGAGTCCCTGCACCGCGTATAATATGCCGCGCACATAAAGCGAGTCCCTGCACCGGGTATAATATGCCGCGCACATAAAGCGAGTCCCTGCACCGCGTATAATATGCCGCGCACATAAAGTGAGTCCCTGCACCGCGTATATATGCCGCGCACATAAAGCGAGTCCCTGCACCGCGTATAATATGCCGCGCACATAAAGCGAGTCCCTGCACCGGGTATAATATGCCGCGCACATAAAGCGAGTCCCTGCACCGCGTATAATATGCCGCGCACATAAAGCGAGTCCCTGCACCGCGTATAATATGCCGCGCCCACATAAAGCCCGAGTCCCTGCGAACCGGTATAATATGCCGCGCACATAAAGCGAGTCCCTGCACCGCGTATAATATGCCGCGCACATAAAGCGAGTCCCTGCACCGCGTATAATATGCCGCGCACATAAAGCGAGTCCCTGCACCGCGTATAATATGCCGCGCACATAAAGCGAGTCCCTGCACCGCGTATAATATGCCGCGCACATAAAGCGAGTCCCTGCACCGCGTATAATATGCCGCGCACATAAAGCGAGTCCCTGCACCGGGTATAATATGCCGCGCACATAAAGCGAGTCCCTGCACCGCGTATAATATGCCGCGCACATAAAGCGAGTCCCTGCACCGCGTATAATATGCCGCGCACATAAAGCGAGTCCCTGCACCGCGTATAATATGCCGCGCACATAAAGCGAGTCCCTGCACCGCGTATAATATGCCGCGCACATAAAGTGAGTCCCTGCACCGGGCATAATATGCCGCGCACATAAAGCGAGTCCCTGCACCGCGTATAATATGCCGCGCACATAAAGTGAGTCCCTGCACCGCGGTATAATATGCCGCGCACATAAAGCGAGTCCCTGCACCGCGTATAATATGCCGCGCACATAAAGTGAGTCCCTGCACCGGCATAAATATGCCGCGCACATAAAGCGAGTCCCTGCACCGCGTATAATATGCCGCGCACATAAAGCGAGTCCCTGCACCGCGTATAATATGCCGCGCACATAAAGCGAGTCCCTGCACCGCGTATAATATGCCGCGCACATAAAGCGAGTCCCTGCACCGCGTATAATATGCCGCGCACATAAAGCGAGTCCCTGCACCGCGTATAATAATGCGCGCACATAAAGCGAGTCCCTGCACCGGGCATAATATGCCGCGCACATAAAGCGAGTCCCTGCACCGCGTATAATATGCCGCGCACATAAAGCGAGTCCCTGCACCGCGTATAATATGCCGCGCACATAAAGCGAGTCCCTGCACCGCGTATAATATGCCGCGCACATAAAGCGAGTCCCTGCACCGGGCATAATATGCCGCGCACATAAAGCGAGTCCCTGCACCGCGTATAATATGCCGCGCACATAAAGCGAGTCCCTGCACCGCGTATAATATGCCGCGCACATAAAGCGAGTCCCTGCACCGCGTATAATATGCCGCGCACATAAAGCGAGTCCCTGCACCGCGTATAATATGCCGCGCACATAAAGCGAGTCCCTGCACCGGTTATAATATACCGCGCACATAAAGCGAGTCCCTGCACCGCGTATAATATGCCGCGCACATAAAGCGAGTCCCTGCACCGCGTATAATATGCCGCGCACATAAAGTGAGTCCCTGCACCGCGTATAATATGCCGCGCACATAAAGCGAGTCCCTGCAACGGGTATAATATGCCGCGCACATAAAGCGAGTCCCTGCACCGCGTATAATATGCCGCGCACATAAAGCGAGTCCCTGCACCGCGTATAATATGCCGCGCACATAAAGTGAGTCCCTGCACCGGGCATAATATGCCGCGCACATAAAGCGAGTCCCTGCACCGCGTATAATATGCCGCGCACATAAAGTGAGTCCCTGCACCGGGCATAATATGCCGCGCACATAAAGCGAGTCCCTGCACCGCGTATAATATGCCGCGCACATAAAGCGAGTCCCTGCACCGCGTATAATATGCCGCGCACATAAAGCGAGTCCCTGCACCGCGTATAATATGCCGCGCACATAAAGCGAGTCCCTGCACCGCGTATAATATGCCGCGCACATAAAGCGAGTCCCTGCACCGGTTATAATATGCCGCGCACATAAAGCGAGTCCCTGCAACGGGTATAATATGCCGCGCACATAAAGCGAGTCCCTGCACCGCGTATAATATGCCGCGCACATAAAGCGAGTCCCTGCACCGCGTATAATATGCCGCGCACATAAAGCGAGTCCCTGCAACGGGTATAATATGCCGCGCACATAAAGCGAGTCCCTGCACCGCGTATAATATGCCGCGCACATAAAGTGAGTCCCTGCACCGGGCATAATATGCCGCGCACATAAAGCGAGTCCCTGCACCGCGTATAATATGCCGCGCACATAAAGCGAGTCCCTGCACCGCGTATAATATGCCGCGCACATAAAGCGAGTCCCTGCACCGCGTATAATATGCCGCGCACATAAAGCGAGTCCCTGCACCGCGTATAATATGCCGCGCACATAAAGCGAGTCCCTGCACCGGTTATAATATACCGCGCACATAAAGCGAGTCCCTGCACCGCGTATAATATGCCGCGCACATAAAGCGTGTCCCTGCACCGCGTATAATATGCCGCGCACATAAAGTGAGTCCCTGCACCGCGTATAATATGCCGCGCACATAAAGCGAGTCCCTGCAACGGGTATAATATGCCGCGCACATAAAGCGAGTCCCTGCACCGCGTATAATATGCCGCGCACATAAAGCGAGTCCCTGCACCGCGTATAATATGCCGCGCACATAAAGTGAGTCCCTGCAACGGGTATAATATGCCGCGCACATAAAGCGAGTCCCTGCACCGCGTATAATATGCCGCGCACATAAAGTGAGTCCCTGCACCGGGCATAATATGCCGCGCACATAAAGCGAGTCCCTGCACCGCGTATAATATGCCGCGCACATAAAGCGAGTCCCTGCACCGCGTATAATATGCCGCGCACATAAAGCGAGTCCCTGCACCGCGTATAATATGCCGCGCACATAAAGCGAGTCCCTGCACCGCGTATAATATGCCGCGCACATAAAGCGAGTCCCTGCACCGCGTATAATATGCCGCGCACATAAAGCGAGTCCCTGCACCGCGTATAATATGCCGCGCACATAAAGTGAGTCCCTGCACCGGGCATAATATGCCGCGCACATAAAGCGAGTCCCTGCACCGCGTATAATATGCCGCGCACATAAAGCGAGTCCCTGCACCGCGTATAATATGCCGCGCACATAAAGCGAGTCCCTGCACCGCGTATAATATGCCGCGCACATAAAGCGAGTCCCTGCACCGCGTATAATATGCCGCGCACATAAAGCGAGTCCCTGCACCGCGTATAATATGCCGCGCACAAAGCGAGTCCCTGCACCGCGTATAATATGCCGCGCACATAAAGTGAGTCCCTGCACCGGGCATAATATGCCGCGCACATAAAGCGAGTCCCTGCACCGCGTATAATATGCCGCGCACATAAAGCGAGTCCCTGCACCGCGTATAATATGCCGCGCACATAAAGCGAGTCCCTGCACCGCGTATAATATGCCGCGCACATAAAGCGAGTCCCTGCACCGCGTATAATATGCCGCGCACATAAAGTGAGTCCCTGCACCGGGCATAATATGCCGCGCACATAAAGCGAGTCCCTGCACCGCGTATAATATGCCGCGCACATAAAGTGAGTCCCTGCACCGCGTATAATATGCCGCGCACATAAAGCGAGTCCCTGCACCGCGTATAATATGCCGCGCACATAAAGTGAGTCCCTGCACCGGGCATAATATGCCGCGCACATAAAGCGAGTCCCTGCACCGCGTATAATATGCCGCGCACATAAAGCGAGTCCCTGCACCGCGTATAATATGCCGCGCACATAAAGCGAGTCCCTGCACCGCGTATAATATGCCGCGCACATAAAGCGAGTCCCTGCACCGCGTATAATATGCCGCGCACATAAAGCGAGTCCCTGCACCGCGTATAATATGCCGCGCACATAAAGCGAGTCCCTGCACCGCGTATAATATGCCGCGCACATAAAGCGAGTCCCTGCACCGCGTATAATATGCCGCGCACATAAAGCGAGTCCCTGCACCGCGTATAATATGCCGCGCACATAAAGTGAGTCCCTGCACCGGGCATAATATGCCGCGCACATAAAGCGAGTCCCTGCACCGCGTATAATATGCCGCGCACATAAAGCGAGTCCCTGCACCGCGTATAATATGCCGCGCACATAAAGCGAGTCCCTGCACCGCGTATAATATGCCGCGCACATAAAGCGAGTCCCTGCACCGCGTATAATATGCCGCGCACATAAAGTGAGTCCCTGCACCGGGCATAATATGCCGCGCACATAAAGCGAGTCCCTGCACCGCGTATAATATGCCGCGCGCACATAAAGTGAGTCCCTGCACCGCGTATAATATGCCGCGCACATAAAGCGAGTCCCTGCACCGCGTATAATATGCCGCGCACATAAAGTGAGTCCCTGCACCGGGCATAATATGCCGCGCACATAAAGCGAGTCCCTGCACCGCGTATAATATGCCGCGCACATAAAGCGAGTCCCTGCACCGCGTATAATATGCCGCGCACATAAAGCGAGTCCCTGCACCGCGTATAATATGCCGCGCACATAAAGCGAGTCCCTGCACCGCGTATAATATGCCGCGCACATAAAGCGAGTCCCTGCACCGCGTATAATATGCCGCGCACATAAAGTGAGTCCCTGCACCGGGCATAATATGCCGCGCACATAAAGCGAGTCCCTGCACCGCGTATAATATGCCGCGCACATAAAGTGAGTCCCTGCACCGCGTATAATATGCCGCGCACATAAAGCGAGTCCCTGCACCGCGTATAATATGCCGCGCACATAAAGTGAGTCCCTGCACCGGGCATAATATGCCGCGCACATAAAGCGAGTCCCTGCACCGCGTATAATATGCCGCGCACATAAAGCGAGTCCCTGCACCGCGTATAATATGCCGCGCACATAAAGCGAGTCCCTGCACCGCGTATAATATGCCGCGCACATAAAGCGAGTCCCTGCACCGCGTATAATATGCCGCGCACATAAAGTGAGTCCCTGCACCGGGCATAATATGCCGCGCACATAAAGCGAGTCCCTGCACCGCGTATAATATGCCGCGCACATAAAGCGAGTCCCTGCACGCGTATAATATGCCGCGCACATAAAGCGAGTCCCTGCACCGCGTATAATATGCCGCGCACATAAAGCGAGTCCCTGCACCGCGTATAATATGCCGCGCACATAAAGCGAGTCCCTGCACCGGTTATAATATACCGCGCACATAAAGCGAGTCCCTGCAACGGGTATAATATGCCGCGCACATAAAGCGAGTCCCTGCACCGCGTATAATATGCCGCGCACATAAAGTGAGTCCCTGCACCGCGTATAATATGCCGCGCACATAAAGCGAGTCCCTGCAACGGGTATAATATGCCGCGCACATAAAGCGAGTCCCTGCACCGCGTATAATATGCCGCGCACATAAAGTGAGTCCCTGCACCGGGCATAATATGCCGCGCACATAAAGCGAGTCCCTGCACCGCGTATAATATGCCGCGCACATAAAGCGAGTCCCTGCACCGCGTATAATATGCCGCGCACATAAAGCGAGTCCCTGCACCGCGTATAATATGCCGCGCACATAAAGCGAGTCCCTGCACCGCGTATAATATGCCGCGCACATAAAGCGAGTCCCTGCACCGGTTATAATATACCGCGCACATAAAGCGAGTCCCTGCAACGGGTATAATATGCCGCGCACATAAAGCGAGTCCCTGCACCGCGTATAATATGCCGCGCACATAAAGTGAGTCCCTGCACCGGGCATAATATGCCGCGCACATAAAGCGAGTCCCTGCACCGCGTATAATATGCCGCGCACATAAAGCGAGTCCCTGCACCGCGTATAATATGCCGCGCACATAAAGCGAGTCCCTGCACCGCGTATAATATGCCGCGCACATAAAGCGAGTCCCTGCACCGCGTATAATATGCCGCGCACATAAAGCGAGTCCCTGCACCGGTTATAATATACCGCGCACATAAAGCGAGTCCCTGCACCGCGTATATAATATGCCGCGCACATAAAGCGAGTCCCTGCACCGCGTATAATATGCCGCGCACATAAAGTGAGTCCCTGCACCGCGTATAATATGCCGCGCACATAAAGCGAGTCCCTGCAACGGGTATAATATGCCGCGCACATAAAGCGAGTCCCTGCACCGCGTATAATATGCCGCGCACATAAAGCGAGTCCCTGCACCGCGTATAATATGCCGCGCACATAAAGTGAGTCCCTGCACCGGGCATAATATGCCGCGCACATAAAGCGAGTCCCTGCACCGCGTATAATATGCCGCGCACATAAAGTGAGTCCCTGCACCGGGCATAATATGCCGCGCACATAAAGCGAGTCCCTGCACCGCGTATAATATGCCGCGCACATAAAGCGAGTCCCTGCACCGCGTATAATATGCCGCGCACATAAAGCGAGTCCCTGCACCGCGTATAATATGCCGCGCACATAAAGCGAGTCCCTGCACCGCGTATAATATGCCGCGCACATAAAGCGAGTCCCTGCACCGGTTATAATATACCGCGCACATAAAGCGAGTCCCTGCAACGGGTATAATATGCCGCGCACATAAAGCGAGTCCCTGCACCGCGTATAATATGCCGCGCACATAAAGTGAGTCCCTGCACCGCGTATAATATGCCGCGCACATAAAGCGAGTCCCTGCAACGGGTATAATATGCCGCGCACATAAGCGAGTCCCTGCACCGCGTATAATATGCCGCGCACATAAAGTGAGTCCCTGCACCGGGCATAATATGCCGCGCACATAAAGCGAGTCCCTGCACCGCGTATAATATGCCGCGCACATAAAGCGAGTCCCTGCACCGCGTATAATATGCCGCGCACATAAAGCGAGTCCCTGCACCGCGTATAATATGCCGCGCACATAAAGCGAGTCCCTGCACCGCGTATAATATGCCGCGCACATAAAGCGAGTCCCTGCACCGGTTATAATATACCGCGCACATAAAGCGAGTCCTGCACCGCGTATAATATGCCGCGCACATAAAGCGTGTCCCTGCACCGCGTATAATATGCCGCGCACATAAAGTGAGTCCCTGCACCGCGTATAATATGCCGCGCACATAAAGCGAGTCCCTGCAACGGGTATAATATGCCGCGCACATAAAGCGAGTCCCTGCACCGCGTATAATATGCCGCGCACATAAAGCGAGTCCCTGCACCGCGTATAATATGCCGCGCACATAAAGTGAGTCCCTGCAACGGGTATAATATGCCGCGCACATAAAGCGAGTCCCTGCACCGCGTATAATATGCCGCGCACATAAAGTGAGTCCCTGCACCGGGCATAATATGCCGCGCACATAAAGCGAGTCCCTGCACCGCGTATAATATGCCGCGCACATAAAGCGAGTCCCTGCACCGCGTATAATATGCCGCGCACATAAAGCGAGTCCCTGCACCGCGTATAATATGCCGCGCACATAAAGCGAGTCCCTGCACCGCGTATAATATGCCGCGCACATAAAGCGAGTCCCTGCACCGTTATAATATACCGCGCACATAAAGCGAGTCCCTGCAACGGGTATAATATGCCGCGCACATAAAGCGAGTCCCTGCACCGCGTATAATATGCCGCGCACATAAAGTGAGTCCCTGCACCGCGTATAATATGCCGCGCACATAAAGCGAGTCCCTGCAACGGGTATAATATGCCGCGCACATAAAGCGAGTCCCTGCACCGCGTATAATATGCCGCGCACATAAAGTGAGTCCCTGCACCGGGCATAATATGCCGCGCACATAAAGCGAGTCCCTGCACCGCGTATAATATGCCGCGCACATAAAGCGAGTCCTGCACCGCGTATAATATGCCGCGCACATAAAGCGAGTCCCTGCACCGCGTATAATATGCCGCGCACATAAAGCGAGTCCCTGCACCGCGTATAATATGCCGCGCACATAAAGCGAGTCCCTGCACCGGTTATAATATACCGCGCACATAAAGCGAGTCCCTGCAACGGGTATAATATGCCGCGCACATAAAGCGAGTCCCTGCACCGCGTATAATATGCCGCGCACATAAAGTGAGTCCCTGCACCGCGTATAATATGCCGCGCACATAAAGCGAGTCCCTGCAACGGGTATAATATGCCGCGCACATAAAGCGAGTCCCTGCACCGCGTATAATATGCCGCGCACATAAAGTGAGTCCCTGCACCGGGCATAATATGCCGCGCACATAAAGCGAGTCCCTGCACCGCGTATAATATGCCGCGCACATAAAGCGAGTCCCTGCACCACGTATAATATGCCGCGCACATAAAGCGAGTCCCTGCACCGCGTATAATATGCCGCGCACATAAAGCGAGTCCCTGCACCGCGTATAATATGCCGCGCACATAAAGTGAGTCCCTGCACCGCGTATAATATGCCGCGCACATAAAGCGAGTCCCTGCAACGGGTATAATATGCCGCGCACATAAAGCGAGTCCCTGCACCGCGTATAATATGCCGCGCACATAAAGTGAGTCCCTGCACCGGGCATAATATGCCGCGCACATAAAGCGAGTCCCTGCACCGCGTATAATATGCCGCGCACATAAAGCGAGTCCCTGCACCGCGTATAATATGCCGCGCACATAAAGCGAGTCCCTGCACCGCGTATAATATGCCGCGCACATAAAGCGAGTCCCTGCACCGCGTTATAATATGCCGCGCACATAAAGCGAGTCCCTGCACCGGTTATAATATACCGCGCACATAAAGCGAGTCCCTGCAACGGGTATAATATGCCGCGCACATAAAGCGAGTCCCTGCACCGCGTATAATATGCCGCGCACATAAAGTGAGTCCCTGCACCGCGTATAATATGCCGCGCACATAAAGCGAGTCCCTGCAACGGGTATAATATGCCGCGCACATAAAGCGAGTCCCTGCACCGCGTATAATATGCCGCGCACATAAAGTGAGTCCCTGCACCGGGCATAATATGCCGCGCACATAAAGCGAGTCCCTGCACCGCGTATAATATGCCGCGCACATAAAGCGAGTCCCTGCACCGCGTATAATATGCCGCGCACATAAAGCGAGTCCCTGCACCGCGTATAATATGCCGCGCACATAAAGCGAGTCCCTGCACCGCGTATAATATGCCGCGCACATAAAGCGAGTCCCTGCAACGGGTATAATATGCCGCGCACATAAAGCGAGTCCCTGCACCGCGTATAATATGCCGCGCACATAAAGCGAGTCCCTGCACCGCGTATAATATGCCGCGCACATAAAGCGAGTCCCTGCAACGGTATAATATGCCGCGCACATAAAGCGAGTCCCTGCACCGCGTATAATATGCCGCGCACATAAAGTGAGTCCCTGCACGGGTATAATATGCCGCGCACATAAAGCGAGTCCCTGCACCGCGTATAATATGCCGCGCACATAAAGCGAGTCCCTGCACCGGGTATAATATGCCGCGCACATAAAGCGAGTCCCTGCACCGGTTATAATATACCGCGCACATAAAGCGAGTCCCTGCACCGGGTATAATATGCCGCGCACATAAAGCGAGTCCCTGCACCGGTTATAATATACCGCGCACATAAAGCGAGTCCCTGCACCGGTTATAATATGCCGCGCACATAAAGCGAGTCCCTGCACCGGTTATAATATACCGCGCACATAAAGCGAGTCCCTGCACCGGTTATAATATACCGCGCACAAAAAGCGAGTCCCTGCACCGGGTATAATATGCCGCGCACATAAAGCGAGTCCCTGCACCGGTTATAATATACCGCGCACATAAAGCGAGTCCCTGCACCGGTTATAATATACCGCGCACATAAAGCGAGTCCCTGCACCGGGTATAATATGCCGCGCACATAAAGCGAGTCCCTGCACCGGGTATAATATGCCGCGCACATAAAGCGAGTCCCTGCACCGGGTATAATATGCCGCGCACATAAAGCGAGTCCCTGCACCGGGTATAATATGCCGCGCACATAAAGCGAGTCCCTGCACCGGTTATAATATGCCGCGCACATAAAGCGAGTCACTGCACCGGGTATAATATGCCGCACACATGGGGCGAGTCGTCGCACCGGGTATAATATGCCGCACACATGGGGCGAGTCGTCGCACCGGGTATAATATGCCGCGCACATAAAGCGAGTCCCTGCACCGGGTATAATATGCCGCGCACATAAAGCGAGTCACCTCACCGGGTATAATATGCCGCGCACACATGGGGCGAGTCGTCGCACCGGGTATAATATGCCGCACACATGGGGCGAGTCGTCGCACCGGGTATAATATGCCGCACACATAGTGTAACCGGAATCCACTTGGTTCACTCGGGACGAGGCCGGGCCGACACAAACAAGGATTGTCTGAACACTCTTCAGGAAAGGCAAACTTTATTGTGATATCACAGATACTCAGACAGGATTGAATCGCAAAGACTGAGCCCCGAATCCCCAGTGACATGAGGTTTTATACCCCGAATACATAATTAGGTACATCCCAATTAGCCCACCTCCCGGTGTCACTATCCCACCCCACGTGGGTCAGTACCACCCTTAGTTGATTACAAAGACATTCCATACATTGGTCATAAATTGGCAAGCTTCATGTTAGGTTGACAGAACATGATTTGCTACTATGGATCCTGCCTATGCCCATCTCCCTTGGGCTTGTTTATTGTTTGCTTTAGATAAGGTCTGGTCTGTTTTCACGCTCTTCTTTGTCTCAGCTACAGGCCTCTGTGACCTTGATGTATCCATCCCTCATCCTGTCTCTTCGTGCCAGCAACGGCCCGGATCTTCCCTATTTTAATTGCTTCTCTGCTAATCTAACACATTCCTAAAACTCTATGTAAACTTCATTCTAATTCCAACTAATATCTACCTAGTTATATTCAAGTGAACCAATATTCTGAACAAGATGGCCGCCGGCTCATAATGGCGACCATCTCCTGGCCTGAATCTCCTTCATTCCCCCCTTGGCTCAAGCCTCAGGTTCTCCTCCTGAGACTTGTAGCCACTACACTCCACTAATATTATCCTTGAACTCCTCGTACTTTGGGGGACTTATTTTTGTCGGGAACATATTTTGTGGGATTATCAGTGGTATCGTTTGTGTAGGTGTCAGTGCTCTCTTGCATAGTGGCCATAGACATAGCCCTATGCGGTACAGTAGTGTCCCTACGACCAAGATCACCACCAACATCAGAATCATGGATCCAATCTGTGAAATAAATCTCAGGATGGATCCAAACCAATCTCCGATTGCTCCGAACCCACGGAGTGGATTCCAGCCTTCAGCAGCGATCCGTCTTGCTGTGTTCTGCAACTGTGCTACCTTCTCCTGGTGATCTTGGATTACCTGGTAATAGTCAGGGACGTCATGTGTGGTGTTCTTGATGAAGGTGCAACATTCATAATGCATTGTCATCTCACACAGTCCATTCAGAGCTGCACTGATCTGTTCCAGTGCCATATCATGTATCATTTGTACTTTTCGTATCTCTCGTACCTCCAGATTCAGCAACTGAATATCCATACTAGTCTTATTCAAAATCTCGTCCATCAGACTGGCATAACTGTTCATTCTTACCATTAACGCTCTTCCCCATTCAGTCCATGCTGGGAACCATGCCCACACTCGATCCGCTTTCCTAAACAACTCTCTCTTCTGTTTCTCAAACACCAGTGGGTACCTAGGGTATAATGCAGTATCTGTATCAGTGTCATCTCCCCTTACTCTCTGAATTGGAATCCGTTTAGCCAGATAGCCCATTCCTGTTATTGTAGGTGGTACCCATGTGTAACACACCCTTTCACAACACACGTGGTACCCCCCTTTCAGTATAAATGGTGATAAATGTAGTGTTCCCTTTGATATTTCTATCATCAGTTGTCTCAGTCGTCTCATCATATCCAATGCACTCTGCCTGCCAATAGTCACATTCGCAATTACCACCTCTTGGTCTTTTGTGAGCTTTCTACATCGTATATATAGAAAATTCGCCTGCTCCTTTGTGTTGAATGTGTAAATGTACGATGTCCAGTTGAACTTACTTGAATTACACAACCCTCCCCCGTTACTTATTTCTCTATCTGGTCCCAATTGAAAACACCATTCTGGTGGGTACACTGGTCCTGTTATTGGATACCCGGGAGCGAATGCCTCTGGTTTTTCTCGTGGTGCATCAAAAGCATGTATTGTGACATTTCCTGACGCAAACATGCTTAAATTCATTGGAACAGAAGCAAATGGTATATGAATTGTCTCTGGGTGCAGTCTACTACACACCCAGCATGCGGTTTGCCCAGACTTTTTAGCATAATCATATTTGAATTGCACAAGTAAATGTCCTCTTGGCATAATCTCGGATATCGCCTCTCGCTTCTGTCTCCACATGGTACGGTTCTCCATCACCGGGTGCGTACCATTCCAGATATGGGAGATATCCACTTTCTCGGTGGTGCTTGGGCACCTGGGGCATGCTCCATGTGATAGTCCATAAATCAAATTTGCAAGGTACAAAATCAGTACCACAAATGCCCCAAATGTCAAAATCCCTTGGGCAATTCTTTTCACAGTCACATAAACCCAATCCCTCCCCACCGGAATTTCAAAAACAAAAGACATTTCTGGTTGATCAAGGGTCGGGGCCGGGCCCCTAAAAATAGCCCTTGGGGTATCCCCCGGGGGATCCCTTTGCTCCTCCGTTGGTGGGTGGTCAGGCATTATTGTGTCGTCAAAACACCCACTTGTTGAGTCTTTTAGGTGCTCACAACTGTGGTCTTTGTCAGCTTTATCCTCAATGGATTGGTCTCGTTGGTGACGACCTTCCACTCTGGTTCAGGATTGGCTGCTACCTTCAGTCGGGAGTGATGTATCCACGGGACCACCTCAGCAACCTTCACTGCTGTGGGGGTTGATAACAGGACAAGGTAAGGACCTCTCCATTTTGGGCCTAGTGGGTCATTTTTCCACTCCTTCAAACCGAGTCACCTGGACAATACTTATGCAGTGGGGGATATAAAAAGTGAGGTATATTATCTCCCACCCAAGTATTCAATTTCTGCATTGATTTACCTAACAGTACAACCTGATCATTTAGTTTAGTTTCCCCCAATGCCCGAAGGTCCCCCCTTAGTCCATTAATCAGAGGGGTAGGCCGTCCGAACATAAGCTCGTACGGACTTAGCTTCAATTGGGGGGTTGGCCTGCACCTGATGTGCAATAGGACTATTGGCAGCACATCCAACCAGCCTAGTGACGTCTCTTGGCACAGTTTGGACATTAAAGTTTTTAGGGTGCGGTTCATTCTTTCGACTTTTCCCGAGCTTTGGGGCCTGTAAGCTGTATGTAGCTTCCAGGTGATGCCCAACAGGCGGGCGAGCTGTTGTAAACAGTTCTGTATGAATGCTGGGCCATTGTCCGACCCTATCTCGAGGGGAAGTCCATAGCGTGGTATTATTTCTTTCATTAAGCTCCTCACCACTTCCGTTGTTTTCTCTGTCCTCGTCGGGAAGGCTTCCACCCATCCAGTGAGAGTACACACCATTACCAGTAGATATTTATATCCCTTGCAGGGTGGCAGCACTGTGAAGTCTATCTGTATTGACGCCATTGGGGACAGCCCGATTGGCTGTTTCCCTGGAGGTTGAGATGGGGCTGTTCTTGGATTAATCTTGGTACATGTCACGCACTGCTGGGCTATTGCTTTGCAGATTACTGACAGTCCTGGCACGTAGAAATGTGGTTCCAACTGTTGTTCCATCATCTCTCTTCCTCCATGGGTACTTGCGTGAAGCGTTCTCACGATCTCGGGTGCCAATGTCGCTGGCAGGACTATTTGTCCATTCTTCAACTGGAACCATCCGTCTTCTCCATATCCACCTTGTTCTTCTGATAGGTGTCCATTCACTCAGTGGCGCCGGTAGGAGTGCAACCACCACCGGTGTTGCTTTGTATCTTGCCAATTCTTCCTGGTTTCCCCAGATAAATTCCTCTTTTGGAAAATTGTATCGCCAGGCAAAGAACAGCAGATCTTGTCTCTTCTGCGTATCTCTCACTGCTGGTACAAAGAAGTTCATCACACTTTTCTTCATTCTTGGCAGTTTGTTTTTGATAAGGGTCTCTTTTTTTATTTTATTTTTTGTGAAAGGATTTTACCAGGAAGGATACATTGAGATTTCTCTCGTTTTCAAGTATGTCCTGGGTGGCGAGTATGTACCGTTAGGTGTCTTGCCAAGGACACTTACTGGAGAGGTTGCTCGCTGGGATCGAACCCATGACTCCACAGGCTCTCTCCATGCAGAGCGGTGACATTACCTCTACTCCACCCAGCCGGTACTTTGAGAAAGAACCTCACCAACGAGGCTTGATATTCTTCTGCTCCCAATTCTCCCAAGCTCACCAGTACTCGTGTGATCCTCAAATTATTATGAGGGTTGGCTGTTAGATTGTCAAAACGTGAGGTGAAATTTTCTGTCCGTTCAACTTCGGTTACTTCTGTATCTTCTCCATACTCCCCCACTATTTTTACGCCGAAGCATTTCAGCATCATCTTGTATGCTCTGCGGAGTCTTTGCTGAACTTCTGAGGTGTTAATCATGAGACTTGTTTCTTGACGGTGAAGAGGAGAGGAGTAGAAATTTCGGCCTTGGGACCGTGTTGGGAAGAGCCACTGTATATAGTCATGGTTTTCTTCCAGCATTTCGTAATTGTTATGCCATTTTTGCAGAATGGTTTCAATGAATTCGCCTTTTGGTTCGAATTTTTTCCAATTCATATAGAATTCGTAATTCGGCGTTGGAAGTTGATCATCTTGCTTGCAGAGCAGCACTCTGGATATTTGGTTAGGAGGATTTAGAGGTTTAGCAGCAGCTTTTGCGGCTTGGTCAGCGCGTCTGTTGCCTTTTGGGATTTCATCATGACCTTTCTGGTGGCCACGACAGTGCATAATACTGACAGCACTTGGTTTCCATACAGCTTCTAGAAGGGCTGCGATTTCAGCTGCATACTTGATTTGTTGTCCTGAGGAAGTAAGCAGGCCTCTTTGTAGAGTGCACCGTGTGCATGGACAGTCATAAAAGCATATTTGGAGTTAGTATAGATGTTTACTCTTTTGCCTTCAGAGATTTCCAGGGCCCTGGTCAGGGCTGTTATTTCAGCCAGTTGTGCTGACGTATGGCCTGGTAGAGAATTTGCTTCAATAATTTCTTCTGCTGAGACAACTGCATAGCCGGAGACTTTCTTCCCATCATCCATGTAACTGCTACCATCAGTGAATAACTGTAGATCGTATTTGTCTAAGGGTACGTCTTTCAGATCTGGTCTGCTACTAAATACTTCTTCCATTGTGGAGGCATTCATGATTTGGATCCTCTTCACAGTCAGGCAGTAGTGTAGCTGGGTTTAAGGTAGCGATAAGGTCCAGATGAACCCGTGGATTCTCACACATCACAGCTTGGTACTTTGTCATCTGGCTATTACTGAACCAGTAACTTCCTTTCGCATCAAGCAGGGCTTTGACTGCATGTGGTACTTTGACATGAAGGACTTGTCCAAGGGTCAGCTTGTCTGCTTCCGCTATCAGCACTGCGGTTGCTGCCACTGCTTTCAGACATGGGGGTAGGCCGCAGGCCACAGGGTCAAGTTGCTTGGATAGGTAGGCCACAGGCCTTGGCCATGAGCCAAAGTTCTGAATCAGCACTCCTGTGGCTGTTTGGTTGTGTTCATGCACATACAGCTGGAAGGGCTTGCTGTGATCTGGCAGACCCAGTGCTGGAGGTTCCATCAGGAGAGTTTTCAATTTCAGGAAAGCTGCCGCTTGTTCTTCTTCCCAGAGAAAGGGGTCATGCTCTCCTCCCTTGATGGCTTGATGAAGGGGCTTAGCAATGTCTGCAAAGTTGGGGATCCACAGGCGGCAGAATCCTGCAGCTCCTAGGAATTTGCAGACTTGTCTCCTTGTCTTTGGTTGGGGTATTCGACATACTGCTTCTTTTCTTTCTGCCCCAATGCACGCTTGGTACCTGTTAATTGAAAACCTAGATACGTTACACTTTGTTTACATATTTGTGCTTTCTTTTTGGAAACTCTGTAACCTGCAAGGCACAGCAGATGCAGCAGGGCCTTTGTGGCGGAGAGACAGTCTTTTTCTGTGGGGGAAGCAAGCAATAAATCATCTACATACTGTAGCAAAACGACTTTGTCTGGCTGAGCGTTGAAGGACAGGAGTTCCTGGCTGAGCGCGCATCCGAAAATCGTGGGCAAGTTTTTGAAACCTTGAGGGAGGCGTGTCCAGGTCATCTGATGGTGCGCTCCCGTGGTTGATTCCTCCCACTGAAATGCAAAAAGGGGCTGGCTTGCTGGAGCCAGACGGATGCAAAAGAAAGAGTCTTTTAAATCAAGCACCGTGTAATATTTTGTATCGCCGGGACTTAATGCCAATAAATTGTATGGGTTGGGAACCACAGGGTGTAGAGTTACTGTGGCTTCATTGACGGCCCGCAAATCTTGGACTGGGCGGTACTCTTGTGTGCCCTCTTTCAGTACTGGCAACAGTGGTGTGTTCCATGGTGACACGCAGAATTTCAATATCCCGTGGTCTTTAAGTCTTTGCAAATGTGTCTGAATATTCTGCTTGGCTTTTTGTGGGATATGATATTGTCTTAGAGCCACAGGCGTTGCGCCTGGTTTCAGATCAACATACACTGGAGGAATATTTACAGCTAGTCCGGGCGGGTTTTCTTCCGCCCAGACTCCAGGGATTCCCAAGAGTAGTGTGTACGGGTCTGGGGCGGCCGGCGGGGTTGGTGCCGTGCGCCATTCTTGTTCTCTTGGCATAATTACTGCAATTTTTACAGGTTGGGTATGCTGGGCTGTACTGCCGTGTAGAGCTGCCACTCTCCGGCAGGTCTAATCTAGCGTGACCCCCGGGAAGAAATGTAATTTGGGCTTGCAATTTGCAAAGGATATCCCGCCCCAGGAGCTGGATGGGACATTCGGGCATATACAAAAATTCATGTTCTACATTGTGCCCACCGACACTACATTTTCGAGAAGCAAGAAAGGGGTACTTAGCAGACACCCCCATCGCTCCCATTATATCAACCTCATTCCCCATTGGGGGTGCAATTTGCTGTGTTACATCAGAATATTCGGCACCAGTATCAACCATAAAAATTTCATCTTTATCTCCCACTCTTACTGTGACCGTGGGCTCGTGATTACCGAGCGGGGTGGGCCCAGGTCCGTGTCAATATATATAGTCAGATGCTGCCTATAGCATGGTAAAAAACACACATAAAACAACCAAAATATGTGTCATAAATTACAAAGGAAAGAACAAAACCATACGGCGCATCCAGTTGGTTAATAAGTGAACATGCAAAAGTTCATAGTAAAGTGCAACATTGCTTGAAGAAAAATCAAAATACCATCATTTTTAAAGTGCACGTGCATAAAGTGAAATTCCAATAGCAAAGTCCAATGTGCGAAATAAAAAGGAGGGGAGATACTCAAGTGTATAATTTATCCAATACTCAAGAAAAACGGAGAGAGGAATATGTTGGTCTTCTCTAAGGTGCTGGTGTCGAATTCATTTGTTCATCAGTGTTCCTCAAAAAAAGCACATCATAGAAAAACAATAATAGTGCAGATAGTCATCACAGAGTTGGTCAAAAATGTTTTAGCCAAAGTACAGACCACTCACATTTAGGGGAGCCCAAGGGTCCTGGCTTAAGGAAAGAAAGCCTATGGCCAAATACAGGGTGGCACTTCCCTTCTTCGTCCGTAATGGGTACTAAATAAAGCAGAAAGAATCGGGAGACGACATTCCCATAGCGTAAAACTGTATTTATAAAATAATAGGGATAGGGAGAATGGACCACACTCACCAATTCTGGAGCCTCACGACATTAGGCTCAATGAATATAGCCTTGGGCACTCTTAAGGGTGAAGGCCCAGACCCCCTTTATCTCAGCAGCAGACAATCCAGGTATGTCGAAATTGAAGAGTCAGAGAAGGTAGCAAGTGGGGGGTTATAAAACCAATCTATTTATTTAGATAAATAAGGAGCAATAAAAATGGGACAAAAAAGGTCTACCGAGACGCGTTTCGGCTTAAAAAGCCTTCCTCAGTCGGTATAATATACTCAATGTCCATATACATATAAAAAGTAGTATGAGAATAAAAGTGAAAACGTCCTCTCTTGTAGTGTACTGTAATTGTGCTTCTTCCGGCCGCGTTGGCAAGATGTCCGCTTCCTGCTTCCGGTCGTGCAGCTTCCGGTCAGGTGATTTTACCCAGTAATGCTTAGCGGTTAATACACGCTCTTGTCAAAAGGGTTGCAACGGGTTGCCGATCGCGGTTGCGGGGGGCTCTTTGAACCAAATCAACATAAAAAACAGATAAGAACAAACATCAGACAAATCGCGTAATGTACATAAAATTAGAATCGGGCGGCATTTATGCTTCATATAGTCTGGCTGTTGATAAACAGGAAATTACCCAGTAAAGCCTTGCGGCAAATTTCAATTTTGGTTTCGCCTGAATATCTATTATGGCTGAACATTTAATCCCAGTGTGTAATCGCCACTTACATATGGGACAGCAGCAACAAAAGGAAAGTTGGAAAATGGGGCGATCAGTTTTTACACACATTACTAAATCACAAGGGTTAATCCATACTAATCTGGCTGTTGATAAACAGGAAATTACCCAGTAAAACTTTGCGGTAAATTTCAGTTTCGGTTTCGCCTGGATATCTAATATGGCTGAACATTTAATCTCAGTGTGTAGTCACCACTAGCATATGGGACAGCAGCAACAAAAAACAAAAATTTAAAAATTGAAGCGATCGATTTTTACACACATTACTAAATCACAGGGGTTTATCCATAATAATCGCGGGAATAGATTCAGGCTAACATAAATGTTTATCAGTCCACAATAACCATGAAAAAAAGAAAGAGGGGGAAGGGGAGGGAAAGGCTCGATGTACATAATAGAGCTGAAGACACAATCAGTCAACATCCAATCTTCCAATAGGGCCCAACAACTAATTTTGATTTTGGCCTCACATACAGTGAATTCAGATATTTATTCTGGGATAATATTAATGCTACAGCATTGTTAAGTATTGGATCATAAAGAAAGGGGTTTATAAGAGTATAAGGGAGGAGAAACCATGCAAGGGAATCTGATAAAATAACTTAATTAAAATATGTAAGGGTATTAGACCGAAAATGAATTAAGGCGTATACTAGAAAGGGTTATAAATGGAGGACCAATTATGACCTAATATGGGAATAGTGAGGGGAAAATAATCTAATGTTATTAGAAATGGAAATGTTAGTCATTGAGGAAATGACACAGCTCAAAGTCTGCGTTCAATCCGTGAGGCTGGAGCGCATTCATTAGGAAAATCCACCTCATTTCCTCTTTTCCTAACCGTTTCTCCAAACTGCCACCTCTCCAGAAAGGTTCTATTCTTTGAACTGCCATAAACATAAGACCTTCTGGGTTCTGTCCATGCTTTAATTTGAAGTGTAATGAAACACTATGTTTTTCGAACCCTTTTCTAATGTTTCGTACATGCTCCTGTATACGCACATTAAGGGATCGTGTAGTGCCTCCCACGTATTTGAGTCCGCAGGGACAGGTCAGTACATATACAACATTCCTAGAGAAGCATGTCATTACTCCTTTGAGTTTGATCTTGTCGCCATTTCTCTCAATTTCTGTTATTATTTGTTTTCTACCCTTAGTATTTCTACAATTTAAGCAATTCCCACATTGGTGAAAGCCCGCTTGTACCCCAAAGTGGTTAGTTGTCTTCTTTTTACCCACTCGGTGTGTAAGCTCCATTTTCAGATTCTTCACTCCCCTACATATTATGCGCGGTATCGCTGGGAGAATACCTCCCAACGTGGGGTCTTTTTGTAGAATCGGCCAATGTTTCTTGATCCTCTTTCTAATCTCCTTATTAAGGGGATTATACGAAAATATAAATGGTACATCCTCCATAGTTCTTAGTGATAAATTTTCTTTTATCTTCTTCAGTAAATCTGGTCTCTCCATCTGTCTAACCTCCTTTCTAGTGTCTTCCAGAGTTTGTACATTATACCCTTTCTCAGCGAAGTCTGAGCGTAACTTCATTGACTGGATATCAAAGTCAGAGACGTCCGTACAGTTTCTCTTCATCCGTAGAAACTGTCCTTTCGGAACAGCGTTTAACCATTGAGGGAGGTGGCAGCTCTTTCGCTCAATAAAGCTGTTACAATCAACCTCCTTAAAATGGGTCTTGGTCTTTATCATTTCATTCTCAACAAATATTTTTAAATCTAAGAAAATGACTTTAGTTTTGCTCCAAAAGGAGGTCAGAATGATACCTCTATCATTGGTAGCTAAAAAGTCTAAAAACAGTCGCAGATCATCTTCTCCTCCTCTCCATGTAAAAAATATGTCGTCAATATAACGACGATAAAGGACCAAATTTGTTCTCCAGTTCGATTTAAAAAAGAATTTTCCCAGTGTGCCATAAAAAGATTGGCGAAACTGGGGGCAAATCTTGTCCCCATTGTTGTGCCAGATGTTTGTAAATTAAATTCCTCCTGAAACCAAAAGTAATTGTGTTCCAATATCAGTTGTATACCTTTGAGAATGAAATCCACTTGTTCAGGCTGAAGCTTATTATCCTTCTCTAGAAAAAACTTTGCAGCTTCTATCCCCTTGTCTTGCGGGATGATGGCGTAAAGTGACTGAACGTCACTAGTAACCAATATGTCACCATCTTTCCATTCCATATCCGCTAGGATATTGATTATCTCTATGGTATCCTTCAGGTGGGTTTCAGTGGTTGAAACCTATGGTTGTAACTGTTTGTCAAGGTATTCGGAAAGCTTACTGGAAATAGATCCTATACCCGAAATAATCGGTCTACCCGGTGGTTTCTCTAAATTCTTGTGTATTTTGGGCAAAAAGTAGAAGATAGGGATCTTTGGATGATCGATTTTTAGATATTTAAGTTCGTTATTGTTCAAAATACCCAATGAATGCCCCTGATCCAAATATTCATGGAATGTATTATTGAAATCTATTGAAGGGTCCTTCTTTAAATGCCTATAAGTAGTTTCATCTCCCAAGATGCGCATGGCTTCACCCTTATAATAGTCGGCCGTCATAATAACTATCCATCCGCCCTTGTCGGCAGGCTTGATTACAATATTGTCATCCTGCATGAGTTCGCGTAATGCTTTCCGTTCCTGATATGTCAAATTATCTTTATTCTTTTTAAGTTTCTTATACCGACTGAGGAAGGCTTTTTTAAGCCGAAACGCGTCTCGGTAGACCTTTTTTGTCCCATTTTTATTGCTCCTTATTTATCTAAATAAATAGATTGGTTTTATAACCCCCCACTTGCTACCTTCTCCGACTCTTCAATTTCGACATACCTGGATTGTCTGCTGCTGAGATGAAGGGGGTCTGGGCCTTCACCCTTAAGAGTGCCCAAGGCTATATTCATTGAGCCTAATATCGTGAGGCTCCAGAATTGGTGAGTGTGGTCCATTCTCCCTATCCCTATTATTTTATAAATACAGTTTTACGCTATGGGAATGTCGTCTCCCGATTCTTTCTGCTTTATTTAGTACCCATTACGGATGAAAGAAGGGAAGTGCCAGCCTGTATTTGGCCATAGGCTTTCTTTCCTTGAGCCAGGACCCTTGGGCTCCCCTAAATGTGAGTGGTCTGTACTTTGGCTAAAACATTTTTGACCAACTCTGTGATGACTATCTGCACTATTATTGTTTTTCTATAATGTGCTTTTTTTGAGGAATACTGATGAACAAATGAATTCGACACCAGCACCTTAGAGAAGACCAACATATTCCTCTCTCCGTTTTTCTTGAGTATTGGATAAATTATACACTTGAGTATCTCCCCTCCTTTTTATTTCGCACATTGGACTTTGCTATTGGAATTTCACTTTATGAACGTGCACTTTAAAAATGATGGTATTTTGATTTTTCTTCAAGCAATGTTGCACTTTACTATGAACCTTTGCATGTTCACTTATTAACCAACTGGATGCGCCGTATGGTTTTGTTCTTTCCTGTGTCAATATATACCTTGCCCTTCAAATGACGTTCCCGCCAAACCAACAAACCCTGAACCGGCACCATCATTTCTCTCATATCTGCCATTTGTTACCTGGCCATTGGAGGCCTGACCTCCCGATTCACCAGCCTCTCCCTGTACCCCAAATTTAGCCAAAAATGCAGGACATTCATTTCTCCAGTGACCTTCACCCCGGCACCATGCGCACTGGTTGGGCTCCAGGGGTTCCCTAGGGGCTCCCCTACCTCTACCACCTCGGCCCCTTGCTCTCCCTCTCTCCGGGGCATCTCTCCCCCCTCCGTTACCCATGTAACCGACCACCCCGGTATGTCCTCTTTGTTTCCTTATCTCCTCCCGCTTTTCTTCCAAATCCCGGTTATGAAACACTTTATTGGCAATTTCTACCAATTCACTAATACCTTTACCTAAAAACCCAACTATCCTCTGTATTTTATTCCGTATGTCTCTTTGTGACTGACTCACAAAGGAAGAATTAGCTAACCTCTGATTTTCCACAGCCTCGGGGTCAATAGGACTATACATCCTATATGCATCTAGTAATCTTTCTAAAAATGCACTTGGGGTTTCTTTAAAATCTTGCACAATGTCCGCTATCTTCCTCATGTTCGTGGGTTTCTTCCCTCCCGCTTTAACACCCATTATTACCGCTGTTCGGTATGTCTGTAGATGGGCAATACCTTCACCAGTATTGTATGGCCATTTGGGATCTGTTTTGCGGTAATGTTCCTCTGCCCACGCTTCTGGCTGGGCCTTGCTATCCTCTACGGCTTGGGCAAGTAGAATTTTTCGCGCACTATTGTTTATTCGGGCTCTTTCCTCAGTTGTGAACATTGTCAGCAATAGTTGCTGACAGTCTGCCCATGTGGGGTTATGTGTAAGCATAACTGACTCTATCATACTGGCCACTGCCGCGGGATTAGTGGAGTACAGCGGTGTGTGCTTTTTCCAGTTGAATAAATCTGTCGTTGTAAATGGGACATATGTGTATTGTACTGGCCCAGGTCCTCCATTCTCCAGTAAGGGACCTGGCACCTCCCGCAGGGGCATTTGCATTTTACTCTTTCTGGGGTTGTGATGATACATTTCCCGGGGTTTATGTATATTGTTCGCCGCGCGAGTGGTGGCCCCTTGATTTACATCTCCACCCTCATCCCCACTGTCCTCTGGAGTTACCAGTTTATATACGTTCCCATCGGGCATTTCAATTGTTCCTGGTAGGACCTCTCTGTCCCCGCCACCCCCAGCCCCCTCCTCCTCTTCTTCCTCTTCTTCCTCCGCGATACCACGAGCCGGATCAGAGGGAGCTGGCCGGGAAATAGCAGCTGCCTGCTCCCCCCTCTCCGCTCGCGCAACCGCGGCACTCAAATCCTCTCTGGCTGCCCCATAACATGACGGATAGGGCGGGGGCAGGGAGTCAATCTCCTCCGGATGTTCTACTAACACCGTTTTTCTATATTCACCATTATTTTTATTATTCGGGGGTACCTGTTTCTTGTTTTGTCCCGCCATCATTATAAAATGACTTTTATCCTTCACACAATACCTCCATATATCTATATACGGGTACTGTTCAGGATGACCACATCTCCCGGTTATCTGGGAGTGCACTCTCTGTATTAACTCCGGGTCCATAGACCCCTGTTCTGGCCACTCAGGGACTAACAGTGGCCATACTATTGTACACAATAATTTCAATTTCTCTTTACTTAAATCCACACCATGATCATGTGTTGCATACAACACTTCAAAATTCCGCACCATATACTCCAAGGGCATCTCACCCTTCTTAACCTTCTTGGGTTTGGACGACCCGTTACCCATTATTACTCCTAAAAGCGGTAACTTTTTCACAATGCAGATATTACTTTCAGCAAAAACACCTGAAAACAACTGTCTGGTACTTCAGTCAACAATTCATATATATCGTATTCGCTTGCTCTGTCAGTAGCCGACTTCAGTCGTCTGAGCCGAAAACGTACTTTAGGACTCCACTCTCAGATTTGCTTCCTTGCGAGGCAAGTAGGCGCACAATCACTCACAATACTCTCAGCAGCATTCACAGCACATACTGTACCAGATACATCCAGCACAAAACAATACATAAACAATTCTACTCTTTCTACTAGCCGAGGGCTCGCCGACCCTCCTCTTGGCTCCTTATACCCAGTTAATTGATCTCTAACTCTTGTCTGCTTGTGACTATGTGTACCCCGTTCTATGGCAACACTCCCGTCTGCAATTCCAATTTGCCTATGGGCAATCTACCCACTCGGCACCACTACCGCTGGCCCCAATTGGCCCCCTTCACTACACGACGTACACACTAGCACTGACTCAGGGCCTCAGCCCAGTCACAGAAATCCCTCCTCCTTTCCTTGTCCACATGCAGAAGCTTTATTTACAAACACTGACTATGACTATGCAACTCCACGTGGCTACCCTCTCCCTCACATACAGAACTACCCTTTAGTTAACATCCGATCCCCCAGGTTCAGACACGCGCTAGCCACTCTGGCTCCTTTGCTTGTCTGTGCTGTCGGCGGCGGGTTCGGTATGTCAATGAGACCGTGGCCACGGGTCTCCTTATCCAACTATGGTCGGACGTTCCCCTTACACCGGTATCTCCAATACACATACAAACATAGAAGACACTTTACCTATCGCCGCGCTGCTCGCTGTTTCCTCAGACTCGGGGTGTCCCAGCTTCCTGGGCCGGGGGTCCGTTTGGGACGAGACGAGGTCCACTGAACAGGAAATCCTGCTTGGCGCCTGCAGATGTCAGCTCACCTTCAACGGACGCCCAACCGGCGGGATCACTCGCACCTGCAGTCAACCGCTACAGTGTCCAGCAGTCGTTGTCGTGCCAGCAAAGGCCCGAATCCCGGCTCACGAGCCCCCAGAAATGTAACCGGAATCCACTTGGTTCACTCGGGACGAGGCCGGGCCGACACGAACAAGGATTGTCTGAACACGAGTCTCTTCAGGAAAGGCAAACTTTATTGTGATATCACAGATGCTCAGACAGGATTGAATCGCAAAGACTGAGCCCCGAATCCCCAGTGACATGAGGTTTTATACCCCGAATACATAATTAGGTACATCCCAATTAGCCCACCTCCCGGTGACACTATCCCACCCCACGTGGGTCAGTACCTCCCTTAGTTGATTACAAAGACATTCCATACATTGGTCATAAATTGGCAAGCTTCATGTTAGTTTGACAGAACATGATTTGCTACTACTCTGGATCCTGCCTATGCCCACCTCCCTTGGGCTTGTTTATAGTTTGCTTTAGATAATGTCTGGTCTGCTTTCACGCTCTTCTTTGTCTCAGCTACAGGCCTCTGTGACCTTGATGTATCCATCCCTCCTCCTGTCTCTTTGTGCCAGCAACGGCCCGGATCTTTCCTATTTTAATTGCTTCTCTGCTAATCTAACACATTTCTAAGACTCTATGTAAACTTCATTCTAATTCCAACTAATATCTACCTAGTTATATTCAAGTGAACCGATATTCTGAACAAGATGGCCGCCCGGCTCATAATGGTGACCATCTCCTGGCCTGAATCTCCTTCAATAGGGCATGTCACCGCACCGGGTATAATATGCCGCGCACATAGGGCGAGTCGCCGCACTGGGTATAATATGCCGCACACATAGGGCGAGTCGCCGTACCGGGTATAACATGTCTCACACACCCAGTGCGGTCACCCTATCAGGGTTATTCAAAGAGATTTGAAAAGTCACCGCACATTCGGTGACTTTTCGTTCTCTTCAATTCGGTGCAAATCGGCTTTCCCATTTCGGCGACCCTGCGGTGTATTCAGCAAGCACCATAGGGCTGTTGAAGTGCAGGGAAAAGCTGCCGAATGCACGCCGAAAACCCGCAAAAACATCTTGATTAACCCAAAGACGCCGGAAAAACCCGAGCAGGAGCCGATCACACACAGCGAAGCCTCCGGAAAAAGCCGACACCGCAGACAAATGCAGTGAAAACAGTTCGCTTGAATGATTGAAAAGTCAAACACTGTTTGCAAAGAAACTACGGAGCGAAAATGTCTGAAATTTACATATGAGGTCCAGGGAATGATAAGAAAAAGGGCAGTTACAGAAAAAAATAAGTAAAAAAATGCTTAAAATAGCCTAAAAATTCTATAAAGAGATCTTTACTGCAGAATATTATAATGAACGGTTTATTAGATTTTGAATTAAAATGGGAATATTTTTAACATTGAAGCCTATGGGATTCTCCTGAATAAACCTGTCGAATTAAACCACCGAATGGCAGGTCAATTCGGGAACCTTTCACTGCTGGTTTGTGTTCTCTGAATAGCCGAAGCAGTGCTTTTTTATGTGGATTTCACTGGCCTTGAACAGGCACTGAATGTGCAGGCAATTCGCCAGGATTTGGCAAATTGCCTGCTCTCTGGATAGCCGAATGGCCAAGAAAGGTAACCGAACGTTGAAAATCAGTGTTCGGTTACCTTTCTCCAGCCATTCGGATCTCTTTGAATAACCCTGATAGTTACTGTCACAAGTACTTATACAGCACCAACAGATTCCGTAGCGCTTTACAATGGGGAACCAGACAATTGACAAATCATAAAACATAAGGAACAGACGGCCCTACCTGTAGGATAATTGTCCTGCTCATGCAGCACCTTATACAAGTGCTCACACAGACATCTCGTGAGTTTACAATCTAAGGGACTATGGCAAGTGAAACAAAAGGGAGCAGAGGGAGTGTAGATAAAGGTCCCAGAGAAAATATAGCAGACGCTGCATAAAGATAGACCAAGAGCCTGGGCATGATGAGGTTAAACCTAGCGGAGACTGAAGCAGTGGAGAAAAAGAGGCTATATAATTAGGATAGGGGCTGGGTGGGACAGCAGAGGGGAAAATGGTGCATGTGAGTGGCTGTGGATGAAGCAAAAACAGAGTTTAGAGGGGGGTCACCATTTGTTCATACAGAGGGCAGTATTACAATGTTGGTGCTAACTTAACCAGAGCTGTTGTAAACTTAAAACCTCTATAGGTTATAATGGCTCTGGGAAGTTTACAACAGCTCTGGTTAAATTAGCACCAACTATGTAATATGGTCCCTTGTATTTACAAAAGGGAGGAGCAGACTGGGAATTAACACAGAGTTAACACAAACCCCACCCAGCTCAGAGGAGGAACAGGAGAGCAGCAAGTATTGACAAATGAGTACCGGGAGTGCCTCACCTGAGACTTGCAGGGCTTAACCCTTGAGAGTAATTAGAAAACCTATGGATCACTGATCCAAAAATTCAAGTGAGGAAAAATGCCGAAAAATGAATGAAAATAAAAAAATGAGATTTTATTAACATAGAGACATAATACACATCAGAAAAGGAACATTGAAAAAAAACACATACAGTTGTGTTCAAAATTATTCAACCCCCACTGAAATTGAGTGTTTTGGCCAGTTTGACATTGATTTTGATCATTCAGTCATCTTGCTTACAATTAAATCAAAGAGGCACGTGTAGGTCAGACTTGGGATCTTGGTATGCTTGGGATCATTGTCCTGTTGAAAGGTCCAACGTCTCCCAAGCCTCAGGTTTGTGACGGACTGCATCACATTGTCATCCAATATCTCCTGGTACTGAAGAGAATTCATGGTACCTTGCACACGCTGAAGCTTCCCTGTACCTGCAGAAGCAAAACAGCCCCAAAGCATGATTGACCCCCCGCCATGCTTCACAGTAGGCAAGGTGTTCTTCATAGGCCTTGTTCTTCCTCCTCCAAACATAGCATTGATCCATGGGCCCAAACAGTTCTAATTTTGTTTCATCAGTCCACAGAACACTATCCCAAAACTTCTGTGGTTTGTCCACATGACTTTTGGCATACTGCAGTCGACTCTTCTTATTCTTTGGAGACAGCAAGTTCTGGCAGTTCTGGCATGGAGGCCTTCATTACGCAGTGTGCGCCGTATTGTCTGAGCTGAAACTTCAGTACCCACATCTGACAAATCTTTTCTCAGTTCCTCAGCAGTCACACGGGGACTTTTCTCCACTCTACGCTTCAGGTAGTGCACATCAGTCGAAGTCAGCATCTTCTTTCTGCCACGACCAGGTAGCGTTTCAACAGTGCCCTTTGCCTTGAATTTGCGAATGATGCTTCCTATGGTCTCTCTTGGTATGTTTAACATCTTTGCAATCTTCTTATAGCCATTGCCCTTCCTGTGAAGAGTAATCACTTCTTCTCTTGTCTTCCTGGACCATTCTCTTGACTTCACCATGTTTGTAACCACACCAGTAAATGTCTAGAAGGAGCTGAGTATCACAGTCATTTTAAAGCTGCCCAATTGGTGCTTATTATGCTTTATTGCTGCTCCGTGACATCCACAGGTGTTTTCAATACCTGATTGAAAACACTTGAATGAACCTCTGTTCTTCAGAGTGGTAGTCTTTAAGGGGTTGAATAATTGTGTCAATGAAGAATTCACAAAAACATTTAGTACCGTATTACAAAACCAATTGATGTCATTTTAGTTGCATATGGTTCTTTAAAAAGTCCTTGTAGGATTTCATTCTGAATACAATTACAAATGTACACTAAATTCCCTAAAACCCTTTACAGCATTGGGGGTTGAATAATTTTGAACACAACTTCCAGAAATTCTAGACAAGCATAGGAAGTGCCATTATTCTCCCCAGTGTCCCCACACACTTGACTAAGCAGAACAGGTGTAGTGGATTCCACAGTTCTTTCTACAACCTTTTTAATGCAGGGTAAAACACAACATCCAATCACCGCCAACAGAACCATCACTACCAGGATAACTATCCCTATTTGTGTGAGGATTTTCTGCCAGCCACTCATCCAACTAAAATACTGATCCCATGGATCAGTAATGCCAGAGTTTTTCTTCAGTTCTTCAGACAGGCCTTCCAATTTTTTAATGGCTTTAGTGACCTTACCAGTGGGGCCTGTGTTATCCGGGATAAAGGTGCAACAGGAGCCACCAGTACCTTTCAGCATTTTACAGACCCCACCCCTCTCTGCCAGTAGCATATCGAGGGCCATTCGGTTCTGGAAGGTCATTGCAGAGGACGGGCCTAGCTGGTCGGCCAAACCCTGGAGGGCATCTCGGGTATAGTTAACAAATCTCTGCTGGTTATAGATATAGTTAATCCAATCAACATTCTCTTCTTACATTGACTCATAAACTATCATCCGCATCCTATAGAATATCAGATTCTGCTTTCATCTAACTTTCATCCCACTCATAAAAATTCAATATACAATGCACAAGGCCTGAGCACAAAGACAAATAAAAAACTACATCAATCTGGAAACACCAAACAATGAATTACCACCCTGCTAGATAAATAACATTATATTAAAAGTCAGGGGAAATTCCAGAACGTGATGTATGCCTGTCTAGAGACCACCAGGATATAGAAAGATGGAAATAAATACAAACTCAAAATCATTGATAGCGGCGTAACATGTTTAAAGGGTCTGGATACATTGTAGCATCACGTCCCTGAGGAGCATACTTACGTGAAACGCGCGTTGGACGTCTTCTTCGCACCTTTTGCCCCCCTGCATCTGATTCCCGAGCCTGACTTGATTATTGAGGGTGCTATGCTAATTTTTGGGCATCTGCCTGCCGGGGATCTATCCCATTTGGGCTCTTTATATCTATGTTAAGGGGACCTAGTTGTGTCTCTGTTTTTAACCTGCCTGGGTTGACTGTCTCATCGAGCCACTGCTGCAGATTGTCTGTGAACGCTACTCAGACCTTCCATCATCAGTTACTGCACTTGCCTTGTTGTGCTAATTTAGACAATCGGCTCGTGCAAAGTGTAACTTATGTGCATTTATGATTATGCAGGACACTCTGTATGTGGTTCTTTAAACTTCTACATTTTTCTCTCTACTATTGAGTTGTTTGTATTTATTTCCATCTTTCTATATCCTGGTGGTCTGTAGACAGGCATACATCACGTTCTGGAATTTCCCCTGACTTTTAATATAATGTTATTTATCTAGCAGGGTGTTCATTCATTGTTTGTTTCCTGATTGATGTAGGTTTTTATTTGTCTTTGTGCTCGTGCTCAGGCCTTGTGCATTGTATATATGTGTTTTTTTGCAATGTTCCTTTTCCGATGTGTATTATGTCTCTATGTTAATAAAATCTCTTATTTTCATTCATTTTTCTGCATTTTTCCTCACTTGAATTTTTGGATCAGTGATCCATAGGTTTTCTTAACACAAAGTTAAACTACCAAAAAAGGAGGGAAGGGGAAAAATATTAAGTAAACTAGCAGCAGTAGCAATATGGAAAAAAAAAAAAAAAAGAGTTGATTTGAAGTATACCTTCTGGGTTTCATGCAGGGAGCAGAGGGGGAGAGAGAGCTTTGAATATGGCTTGCTGTTGTTTCAGGGGGAAAATGTTGGTGGTGTGTGGAGTTAATGCTGTAATCAGGACTTATTATTATTGTCATCATTTATATAGCACCAACAGTTTCCGCAGCGCTTTTCAATAATCAAAGGGAACAAGATACAGATAAATGTGCATGGGATGGAAACAAGAGGTGTAGAGGGGCTTGTTAAAGGCATGTGGATTCCATGTATGCTCTCAGTGTTCGTTTGCAGATCCTCTTTGTAGGTAAATCATTATAGTTTGAAATGATCAGGTTTTTCCTTTTTGTTTTTTATTTCCTCATTGCTGGTATCTATCATTTTGAGTGAATAAATAACAGAATCACAAAGGTATGCGAGCAGACGAACCCTGTCCATGATGTCCCCTCTGTGTTTGCCACTGTTATGCTTGACTTTGGCAGTTTTGGAGCAGTGATTTGTTTTTGCATACATCGCATGCTGCTTTCCTGTTTCCAACTGAGTAAATGGGTAAAGTTCACAAATTGCTCAAGAAGGTAACTTCAAAGGAAAAGATCATCCCCTAAATACTGCCAAACAATGCATGCTGCTTTAATGCATCTGTCAGAATTAAGTAAATATTCACTTACAAAGCATCTTTGCCTGTGGAGTACAGGCTCGCTGACAGCAATCTTCTCCCAAGGACAACTCACAAATAGAGATATTTTATTTACATCTGTAGCTCTCACCCCCGGAGAAGACGCTGAATAAACCTCGGGATAGTCTCACCGCACTAGGAATTACTATACACCAGCACTGTTGTGGATTTTTTATTTTTATATATTTTATTGATCTCAAAGCAGCATATATATATACATATACGGTAATTTGAATGACAGGAATTCGTAACGCGGGAAAAACACGCGGCGGAAAGGAATCGGTTAACCCCCTCACTTCTGGAGTGTAAGTCCCGTGAAATAGCTCAATATATATGTATATGTGTTGTCTAGGTTACCTGGGTACTGTGATCAACTGGCCAGTGAACGAAAAGAGCAATCTTCGACTAGTCACCGTTGGGGCCCTGTGGATTTAAGCAATACAACAAGCGTGTGTCTTTGTTCGGAACCGTGGGCCTGGAGGCCTCTCACCCATCCGTCGCACAAACCGTCCAGCACTCGATGGCTCGACCAAAGGATCTTTCTCCGCAACTGAACTGGGACTCTGTGCTCACGAATCTGCTCCACGTATGTAGGTCACAGCACAATCTCTGTCCTGATCTCCAGCACGAATGAAGCAGGGTCTCCACTCCGGCCTGGTTGTGATCCTTGACAGCTCCAACATGCGTCCTACACCTCTCATTGCTCCACTCACTCTCCGCGCCTAACACGAGGCTGCTGATCCATATCCTCCACTTTGTACCACCCACTTCCTTTCCTCGCGCAGAGGGTGCTGGGAGATGGAGTCCAGCATTGTCCACAATGTCTCTAGCTCTGTCTTCCTTTAGTGGCAGCAATAATTCAATGCACCAGAGCACAGTTATTAAAGCTGCGCAACACATAAAATAGCTATTCTGCCATGAAAAAAGTGACCTATGGACATGGTGGAATATGCAACTCCAAGCACCCCATTGGACTGATTATTCGACTATGCAATAAAATTACAGTGTCCCTCCTGGAAATACACAGAGATTTAGAAAATGTTGCATAACTGACAAATTTCTTTTCTCTTCAAATATGTTAAAATGATTTGGAATTCATTATTAAACACAAGCTTCTAGCAAATTTTTAATACACAATGTAAGAAATAATCACGACATTAATTAAATCCCCTGAAAATTAAGAATTTATTACAGTCTTTTCTGAATCAACTCTGTAGAATCCCCAGGACCTATTCGGAAGGGGGACATAACGGACAGGCCCAGGCCATCAGTCAAGAAGGATCTGGGAAGTTATTGGTGGAGTGTATGCAACAATGTTTCTCTTACCTGGGTTATATATGCCTGTGAGGGGGGAGTGTTCTTTCTCTTATTGTCATCATTTATATAGCGCCAACAGTTTCCGCAGTGCTTTAGAATAATCAAAGGGAACGAGATAAGCGGACATATGATGGAAACAACAGGTGTAGAGGGCCCGGCCCGTAGGAGCTTACAATCAGCGTGAGAGATACATCAAGGAGGTGCCCACCCGATTGGATTACGGTTCCTTCGTGTCACAGCTGAGGATTGGTGGGATTCCTGGACAGCGGTGCTTTAAGGTCAAATAAGCCGCCTTCGGGTGAGGCTCTGGGGAGACGAACCTCGCTTGCGGGGGGACGAGCTCTTGGTTGTTATACTGGTGTAACGATCTATTGCATTGGTGCGGTAGGGCAGAATGGTTATACAAAGCACTGCAAGTTATATGTTATGTTAATTTAAAATAAAGCTGTGGCCCATGCCCTTTCCAACTTATATAAGTGTTTGTGTTTTATTTACATTCCGGTTAAGGGTATGGGTCGGGAAGGTCACAGGCCTAAGCAGTCATGTTCCCACTCGATCTCGCGAACTCCGAGATCTAACAAGATTGTGACTGGGGGTTTCCCAACAAGCGGCTGCTCGAAGACTTTGACGGTGGTGCTCGATGGATTTGGAAGAAACGCGGTAAGCTGCAGGGGTCTGTCCGACTGACGTTAGAGCATTCGGACAGCCGCCCCAGCCCCTCGGATGCCGGTAAGCCATCTCAATGCTGGCTTCCAGTATCGGGGGCATCTGCACGAGTACTAAGTACTCGTGCAGATGCCAGTAATGGTACCGATACTAGTATCGGTGCATCCCTAGTTTTGACTGATGTGGAGAAAAAGAAAAAAAGCTGTATGCAGGGGTTTCTCGAAGTCCGTCTAGCTTTTTCACGTCAATGCCATTTTGGTGTCCGTTGTATTATGTGTTGCCCGCGTGTGAAAAGTCCAAGTGCTTCACGTGTTGTTCTCAATTGACTCCTTTGAAAAGCTACAACGGACAGCAAACAGTGTGGTCAGACGGACGTGAAAAGTGCGCTCATCTGACCCCAGCCTAAAAAGACTCCTGTCCCATGTCTGTAGCTAGCATCATCTTGAAAATGGCTTTTGAAGTTATGGTGCCTAGTGAATTTTGGCGTATTTGGCAATTTTGAAAATTCAGTAGGTCAAAAAAGTGAAAAAATAGTCATTTTTAAATATCTTATTGTAAGGTACAAATGTACCAAAAATGAACCAAATCCATGACATTAAGGTTTTATGCATTGGTTGCTTTGACATGGAATGACCCTATAAAAAGGATTAATGTCCAGTAGGCAGCCATGTAACAAGAGTAGTTTGTATCTCAGCTGGAATAAGAAGGGAACTGTTGGTATAAACTAGTAAGGCCGTTCTGCTTAACAGCTCACTCAATGATGATGGCTCTTTCTGTCTTACAACTAAACTTTCTGCCTCTTCCCTTGCACATACACTCAGTCCCTTCCTGTGAACACTATCCCTAATGCTGCTGCTGAATGGATAGTATTAAGTCCTGGCAGTTGGAAAATAAGTCAATCGTTTCAATTGTTAAAATACTTAATTTAGATTTGTGGAGTGCGAAAAGAATACAGTGATCCTATAATTTATACTAAGCGACAAGTGTTTACCTTTCCACTTGCATTAAATGACATGTGATTTTTCTTTGATAGTAGTGTGTGTGTGTGTGTGTGTATATATATCACTGTAAAGCAAGTACGAGCCTTGCTCAATTTCTATTACTTAACCCCTTCAGTACCAAGTGTTTTATGTCAGGAACCAGTGTTCTTTTTGGAAAATAATTATACAATATCCCCAATGTATTGCTTGCTGTAACAATCTTTTGCCAGACAGATGTTGCCATCTGCTGGCCAAAATGAGTTTCTACAGTTCTGAGCTCTGCAGGATCAGCTGGGGAACTGTCCCTTAGTCACATTCCCCAGCTGGTTTTACAAAGTGTTAATACCTCGGGCATCATGCCCAAGGTGCTAAAAGTTTAGGGGCATGTTTTAGAGCCCAAAGCAAATGATATTTGTTTGCAACACACAAATATAATTTGCAACAGTATAGCACAGCCCCAGATTGTGTTAATATGATCTCAGACTGCTGTGTCTGCTACTGCTGATCATGTGTACACAATCACGGTAGTAATGGGGTTAAATAGTAAAGTGGGAGACTGAAAAGCATTCTTGTCTACCGGAGTACTTAACATCTAAAGATCTAGGTAAGGACATTTCTTCTAGTACAGAAAGCAACAGAATTTTAGTCCCATTCAGGTTAATGGTAGAAACAGAACTATGTGCAGGTTAGGGTGACACTAAAAATTGTTTTTGTATATTTCAAGTGCTTTCTCGGCCACATACGGCATAAATTGTGGACTCTCCACATCTACGGCTGGAGGAACTCTGATGGTAAAAGTAGGAGCTGACAAGACATTCACTTCCACAATGGTTTCATTTAAAGTAGGATATTCACTGCTGGTACTGATAGACACCTAAAACAACAAAAACAAATGAGTGTTAATGCAATGCTCACCAGCAACAGGTTTCTTTTTTATATATATATATATATATTACATATATACACAAAAGCAGGGATCGATTGTGCATTCCATGACAATGATAAGCTGTAGGATCAGTAGTCGATACAATAAGCCACATGCTTCAAGTACTGAAATCATGATTTTGCAGCAGAAAAAAACAAACTATGTACACATTATTCCTTCTCCAGAACTGATTGTGGTGGAAGAATTATAAATGGTGATATACCGTTGGTTTTTTTTTGTATGGGGGGGGGGTTAAAGGAAGATGTGCAGATGGAGGAGAGAAGAAAATGTTATGAGATAGGCATTAATGTGTCATTAAAGCAGCATTTTTCAAATGAAATATATACAAAATAATTGCAGTGAGAAACAAGGGGGGTGTTTGTGAGGGTCCTGAGAACGAGCAACAGCACAAATGGCCTGCTCTATGGTGGGTGCCCGCTCAGGTCTCACAAACAAGGTTTTAGCTTGATTGTGCCATTACATGGATGAATTTTCCATATGCAAATCAGCCTGCTCTCACCCAGAAAGGGTGGCCAGTGCTGATTGCCAAAGACGTCATCCCTGCACGAGAGGTGCAGCAACCCCCGACGATCGTTTCGGCCTTATTGGGCCTCGTCCGGAGGGTATAGCTGACACCACTCTAGGCACATCAAGCAAGGGGTCCACGTCTGGATGACCCTTTACAATTGCAGTGAGAAACAAGGAGGGTGTTTGTGAGGGTCCTGAGAACGAGCAACAGCACAAATGGCATGCTCTACGGTGGGTGCCCGCTCAGGTCTCACAAACACCCCCCCTTGTTTCTCACTGCAATTGTAAAGGGTCATCCAGACGTGGACCCCTTGCTTGATGTGCCTAGAGGGGTGTCAGCTATACCCTCCGGACGAGGCCCAATAAGGCCGAAATGATCGTCGGGGGTTGCTGCACCTCTCGTGCAGGGATGACGTCCTTGGCAATCAGCAGTGGCCACCCTTTCTGGGTGAGAGCAGGCTGATTTGCATATGGAAAATTCATCCCTGTAATGGCACAATCAAGCTAAAACCTTGTTTGTGAGACCTGAGCGGGCACCCACCGTAGAGCAGGCCATTTGTGCTGTTGCTCGTTCTCAGGACCCTCACAAACACCCCCCCTTGTTTCTCTATACAAAATAATTGTTTCAAATGGAGAAGATCTTTGCATGGACAAAGACAACCACCATTACTGTGTGAAAACTATAAAACCTGACAGTAGCTGTTATTCGTATAAATGGAAAGTGATAAGGACTAAATGGGGGAAAAAGCAAATATGGGCAGTATTACAAAGCTGGTGCTAACAGCTCCATAGACTATGGGCCACATTACAATATTGATGTTAACGCTCACCTGTGTGATCATTAACGTTAGCTGCGGTGTCTACCGCATATTACAATTCAAACGCAAACGGGTTAAGAAACCCGTTTGCATTTGGTACCTTGCGCTTTTCAGCGCGAGGTTACTGTACTTTGCGCTCCCCATGTTAAGTATAGGGAGCGCAAAGTGTTAATCAGCGTTAGGATTACAAAGTCCTAACTCTGATTAACGTCCAGCTCTGGTTAGCGGAAATTTAACCAGAGCCAGGACTTGGTGTTAACGGATTCCGCTTCTGCAGAATCCGTTAACACAGCCTAAAAAAGAAAATAAAAAGAATCGTATACCAACCTCGTGTCCCACGGCGAGGATCACGGCTCCAACCGCCTCCTCCGTCCGGCGGGAGCAGGGAAAGACTGGGGGAAAAAGTTCCCCCAGTCTCTCCCTGCGTATCACTACGCTGACCGGACAGATCTCGCGAGGCGAGATCCGGCAGGTCATGTGACCGCCGGCGTTTGGCTCAATGGAGTCCTATGGACTCCATCGAGTGGATGCTCGAGGCTGCGCTCAGCGCTGCCCCGAGCATCCCGGGCTGTAGCGTGCGGTAACAATGCAGGCAGCTTTTTAAGTGCCTGCATTGTAATTCCACGCTAAAACGGGGGTGGTAGGGGTGTCATGGAACGGACGTAGCGCTCCACTCTTCAAACCCCAAGAGACTTTATGTTAATTTATATCGTGTGATTTTAAATATATTTTACATTGCCTGGTTTTAGTTTAAATGTAGTGTAAATTGCGTAGCTTTAGTTTTAATTATACTTATATTTCTGTAGGTAAAGGTGTTTTTGTGTAACCAGTAAACAAGCTTTACTACTGTGTAATTTATGCAACAGGGCTTTTCCCCTTATCTGGCTGCATGTTTGATTCAAGAAGTCTGGGATAGTGTTTGTCTTTAATCTGATGTGTTAGAACAATAGATTGTGTAAATGTTGTGTGCGCTAAAGGCTAAAGAATGTTTATTGTAAATATCTAACTGACATAATGCAATTACATGCTTTAGGTACATGTCCACCATTTGGTGTGCAAATTATAACTGAAGAGGACCTGAAAGAAACCTGCACTGGTCTTGGAACCAACCAATCAGAACTGTTGGGATGGGTGGGAAGTTTGAATGAGCATTGCTGTATTTTGTATAAATATCCGGTGAAATCTTGCATAAAGAGAGAATCCTGTTGGAACATACAGCTCGTCTGGTGTCTCCTTCAACTATGCTACACTACACTTAACCTCAGAAGGCACAGAGCGGCCTTCTGGAAATGTAAAGAGGCTCCAAGGCAGAGGTTCAGACCCAGCAGGTCTGGAGCTGCAGATCAGGCTGCTCGAGGCACTGAGCTCCAAGCAACTCAGAGGCCAGGCTGATCTTGGAAAGGGGGTATCTGGAGAGCCAGGGACAGGCGGAAGAGAACGGTTCCGTCACAAGGGGGAAAACTGTGAGTGCAGTTTTTTTCTCCCTACCGCCCCCGTTTTAGTGTGGAGATCATAATGTGGGCCTATAATGGCTCTGGTAAGTTTACAACAGCTCTGGTTAAGTTAGCACCAGTTTTGTATTACTGCCCTATGTAACTTGCAAGAGAGAACTCCTATAGAATGGCTCCTCTTCATCTGTCAACAAATGTATATAAAAATAAAGTAGGAGTCTCACTGCGGAGATACAAATAAAGCCAACCTAGGGCAGAACTAGGGCTGAGTATATTGATGTGCCCAATATATATATATATAAATATATATATGTGCAGAAAATCCAGCACTCACAGGTTCAGGTACACACGCCCGGTGCAACGCCAACTATAATAAATGCAGGATGTAAATAGAGGCACTCTGGGTCTTTGCAATAAGATGATCTGTTTATTAATAAAAGGTCAACGTTTCAGCTTACTCCCCGCAAGCTTTCCTCAGGACAAAAAAATGATTTTTTTTTCCTAAGGAAAGCTTGCGGGGAGTAAGCTGAAACGTTGACCTTTTATTAATAAACAGATTATCTTATTGCAAAGACCCAGAGTGCCTCTATTTACATCCTGGATATATATATATATATATATACACACTGCTCAAAAAAATAAGGGGGAACACAAACATAAGACATCCTAGATCTGAATCAATGAAATATTCTTATTAAATACTGTGGTCATTACATAGTTGAATGTGCTGACAACAAAATCACACAAACATTATCAATGGAAATCAAATTGAGCAACCCATGGAGGTCTGGATTTGGGAGTTACACTCAAAATTTAAGTGGAAAACAACACTACAGGCTGATCCAACTTTGATGTAATGTCCTTCAAACAAGTCAAAATGAGGCTCAGTAGTGTGTCTGGCCTCCACGTGCCTGTATGACCTCGCTACAACGCCTAGGCATGCTCCTGATGAGGTGGCGGATGGTCTCCTGAGGGATCTCCTCCCACACCTGGACTAAAGCATCCCCCAACTCCTGGACAGTCTGTGGTGCAACGTGGCGTTGGTGAATGGAGTGAGACATGATGTCCCAGATGTGCTCAATTGGATTCAGGTCTGGGGAACGGGCAGGTCAGTCCATAGCATCAATGCCTTCGTCTTGCAGGAACTGCCGACACACTCCAGCCACATGAGGTCTAGCATTGTCTTGCATTAGGAGGAACTCAGGGCCAACCGCACCAGCGTATGGTCTCCAAAGGGGTCTGAAGATCTCATCTCAGTACCTAATGGCAGTCAGACTACCTCTGGCGAGCACATGGAGGGTTGTGCGGCCCCCTAAATAAATGCCACCCCACACCATTACTGACCCACTGCCAAACCAGTCATGCTGGAGGATGTTGCAGGCAGCAGAACGTTCTCGGCAGCTTCTCCAGACCCTTTCACGTCTGTCACGTGCTCAGTGTGAACCTGCTTTCATCTGTGAAGAGCACAGGGTGCCAGTGGCGAAGCTGCCAATCTTGGTGTTCTCTGGAAAATGTCAAACGTCCTGCACGGTGTTGGGCTGTAAGCACAACCCCCACCTGTGGACGTCGAGCCCTCATACCACCCTCATGGAGTCTGTTTCTGACCGTTTGAGCAGCCACATGCACATTTGTGGCCCGCTGGAGGTCATTTTGCAGGGCTCTGGCAGTGCTCCTCCTGTCCCTCCTTGCACAAAGGCGGAGGTAGCAGTCCTGCTGCTGGGTTGTTGCCCTCCTACGGCCTCCTCCACGTCTCCTGATGTACTGGCCTGTCTCCTGGTAGCGCCTCCATGCTCTGGATACTACGCTGACAGACACAGCAAACCTGGACACAGCTCACAATGATGTGCCATCCTGGATGAGCTGCACTACCTGAGCCACTTGTGTGGGTTGTGGACTCCGTCTCATGCTACCACTAGAGTGACAGCACCGCCAGCATTCAAAAGTGGCCAAACCATCAGCCAGAAAGCATAGGAACTGAGAAGTGGTCTGTGGTCACCACTTGCAAAACAACTCTTATTGGGGATGTCTTGCCACCTGCCTATGCTTCCCACATGTTGTCTATTGCATTTGTACAACAGCATGTGGACTTGATTGTCAATCTGTGTTGCTACCTAAGTGGACAGTTTGATTTCACAGACGTGTGATTGACTTGGAGTTACATTGTGTTGTTTAAGTGTTCCCTTTTATTTTTTGGAGCAGTGTATATACTGTATAATTATGGGCACATCAATATACTCAGCCGCTGTGATCTGCCTGAAGACCTGCTGGATAGCTGAAGACTGCTGATAAGACCAGCTCTCAGAGAGGCTCAACCCTGTGATGGGTACAAGACACCGTGTACAACAGAAAGGCTGGATAAGATTCAAGTATTAAAATAGCTGGTCTTAGCAGTCTTAAGCTATCCAGCAGGTCTTTAGGCGGACCACAGCGGCTGAGTATATTGATGTGCCCATAATTTATATATATATATATATCTGTGAGCATAACAGCAGGCGTTTGTGTATAATTTATACATGCATTTCTGCACTAGGTTGGTTTTATTTGTATCTCCGCAGTGAGATGACTCCTTTCTTTTTATATAGCAGCTATTATTGCCAATAAGAATCTTACACTTTTAATCCATAATACAGTGTGTGTGTGTGTGTGTGTGTGTGTGTGTGTGTGTGTAAGGGACAGAAAGTGTATGGATTGGAGGCACTGAAGGATCAAGCAACCAAGACAGGGCAATAGTTATGGCCATGGGAACACATGTGCAGCAGAACACCCCAACCACCATTATTCTCAAGATTGACTGAGTAGTATTCATTCAAGTTGTATCTAGGAAACATCTGGAGTATTAATGATAACCCTCACTGTACTAGATTGCGAAGGGGATGTTGAGCAGGAAATGTCCTTAAACAGAAAGCGGTGCAGTGATAGGAAGATGCAATACTAGCCTTGGTAAATTTATAATGGAACATGTCCCTGAGAAACCATAATCCTAACCACACCGTCATGTGCCCCCGTTTCTGGATTACCATGAATGTATAGCACTCAATAAATGTAATTGTTTCAATGCCTTCTGATTTCCTTTATAGTTATTATAACTCATGTTTTTGTACAGCTCGGTCTTTCCTTTTGTGGTACTTCCTGTGATGCCCTATGAAATTAGTTAGGTCTGATATGGAGGAGGAATTATTTCCAAATTATCTATATTTGCATTGTTTGTGTATCGTTCTTTTTCTTGAAATGCTGCCGTGCTGTAGTTGTGTTGGCTAATATACCTGTCTTAAAAAGGAGGTTGAATGCCCAGTCCAGTTCTGTGTTGTGTTCTGTGCATATCTTGGAGGTGGCCAGTACGTGTATCATGGTGGCACCTACTGGGCCTTCTATGATGTGATTACTGCTCTACATTGTAGAATTGCTTATGATTAAGGATATAACATACAGTACTTTTTTGTAATAGAAATATATATAGTCTGTCTTTATATGGGTTGCATCGTGTACACGGATATCTTTTACATGTCTCACTTTCTAGCTTCAATTCTGTCAAGCTCAGTCACAGGATAAAGAGTAATACTTTTATCATCATTATATATTTTCTTTCCGTTTTCTCACTTTTTCTATACTGAAGATGTGATCGGATCCATATGTCAGGTTAGTGTTGTCTGCTACCCAACCAAATTGTTCTTTCATATGAGTGACTACATAGACCGTGTCTTCGGTGTGCTGTTGGACAACGTGCACTAGGTCCTCATATTGCTGCGAAGACATGTTAACGAGCTTGAAGGCAGCTTCAGACTTTCTAAGAAGTTCAGGTACGTCCGGACAGTCTTGTTAAAGAAAAGAAATAAACATGCAATCTGTTAATATCACTGATTTTCCGTTTACTTTTTCCAGTACAACTAGATTGCACATTCTTGAAGTATCTCTGAATAATAATAAAAAAAAGTAATATTGCATAAAATGTAAGCTTCACACACAAAATGCAGTTTGCTTATACCAGTGCATTACTATAAAATGCTACTGTTTGCTACATTGTGCTACACTATTGTGGTGTGGTCTTTCTATTCCTATTCCCTGTGTGTGGAGGAGAGAGACGAAGTGAAAAACAAATTGATTTGATAGAGTTAGAGTGGGATTTTCCCAAAGTTTTGTTGAGTTTTTTTTCTTTTTATTTGCATCCTTGGTGTGATGCAGGATAATCACTCCCACACGATACCTTAACCATCAACCAACCATCACGGCAACTCGAGATATATGGTGGTGCTTGACTGAAAAATCCGAAATTGTATCTTATCTCCCCTCATGCCTTTGGATGTATTGATATTTTTGATCAGTTGCAATAACCCTAACTGATGGGATCTCGCATGGAAAGTACACCTATCAATTACAAGATAATTATATACATAATGAGTCATTAGGGATTCCATATATTCTTGCAACATTGCTAATATTTGCTGAGCTGACACTTCAATCTATGAAGGAATATATTAGGTGATCGGGGATGCTGTTAGATAATGATTGACGTGTCTTTGACTTATTGCCAAAACAGAGGCACCTGTATGCATATGTAAAATTCCTTCTAAACCTGAGAATATATGAGATAATGGCACCAGGGCTGGACTGGGACATAAAATAGGCCCGGGCAATTACAAGCACATCAGCCCTTTTTTTTTTTTAATAAGCGAAACACACATATGCGTAGCCATACATTTACACAAACTTACAGACTCACTCACAAACCATATATTCCCTCTGTGCACACATTTCCAGAACACACACCTACGCAGAGCACATATACATGTAGAACATACACAATAGCAGAACACACCCATGGAGAACACCTACAAAGGCAGATTGTACACACTGGAAGAGCACACAGATCACATGCGCAAAGCACACAAACACAAAAAAATGGCCACCTTTCTTTTGCTCCTATCTGCAGGTGGAGGTTCCCGGCTGGTGCAGGGTGGTGGTGGATCCAGCTTGTCACGCAGCCGGTTGCCTCTTGTCGGGTAAGGGACTGAGCTCCTGAGCAGCTCCTGGAGTGCTTCTACCAGCACACTCGTCTTTTGATGGCAGGCCGCACAGATGGAGTCGGAGCCCTGACAGATGCCCAGCCTTTATGCAGATATCAGCAGGCTGCTTTCACAACCGGCCTGCTTCTCTACATATTGGCCAGGACATACTTGAAAACGAGAGAAATCTCAATGTATCCTTCCTGGTAAAATCCTTTATAAATAAATAAATAAATAATTCTCAGCTGCTGGACTACTTGTGCTGCAGTCTGCCAGCTGACTGGCCGTGCAGTCCATCGACCCACCGGGCAAACGCCCAGTGAGCCTAATGGCCAGTGTGGGCCTGAATGGCACCTAGCTCCTCCTGTGTAAGATATGTTAGAAATAAATCAAATTCATCTGTATTTATGTTATTTACAAGAATACATTGTTTTTCTTCTTTAACCTTGCCAGCAAAAAGACAGATCAATAATTTAACTTGAGGAAAAATACACGAAGAAAAATTTTTTTTTCTACAAATCCTCAGGAGACTGTAAATTGCTGATTAGCACTATTACAATGCAATAGTTACAGCGCTAGAGTTTGGCCCTCTGGCTTCGATAATAGAGCAGCTATACTTTCCATTCCTCAGCTGATGGAATTCGTATGCATTATATTTTGTATATATTGAACACCCCCTCAGTGTTCACATGAATTCGGTAAACAGTTGATCATGTGCATTGTGATGAGAAACATACAATATGTGGGACAAGCTCTCATACTTATGTCTCATTTTATGTGCTGCAAACACAGTTGTGTGGGAGGTATGAAAAATCTAACCAAACCAAATAAATTTTATATATAAATCATGAGAACAAATTTATACATGACTAAATGTCTTTAACATTCAGCAAGCTCCTGTTTCACAAGAAAAACACAAATACATGTGGCATGTTGGTTTTTAGAAGTCAGAGGAAACTGATAAATAATCTTCTGTTAATTGTATTTCTCTTACTGTCCTGTGTCATGTCACAAGATGTCTCTTTTACTGTAAGGAATTAGGTGGACTTTATTCCCTGATTCCTTACAAAGATGGTAGAGACAGTCTGATACTTGTAGAGAAGGAGAAATGTATTATTAAACATTAGAAAATAATCATGTTTTTTTTCTATTCCTCAAACAGAAATGAACAGTGTGGCAGACTAGATCTATATTTCTATCTATATAAGGGTCTGCCTGTATATATGTGTCTATCTCCTCCATATAGAGTTATGTTCATATTTGTGTCTGACCATTTGGTAAGTGTATCCCTGGGTTTTCAGCTGAAATGTAATCAATATGTTTAGCTTTCTCCCCTTGGGGGGGAGGATGTAACACGTAGCTGTAAAAAGGGAATTTCTTTGTACACTGCCATAGAAAATCACACCTTAGCAGACAAATCGGCACCAAGAGAGCTGAACACAATGTTCAAAGACAGGAAGCACATCCTTGATCTCTAAAGGGGGTCTGGAGGGAAGAGGGACGCCTTTAGGCAATTAAAGATTAATTGACAAGCTTACTGAGCACGAGAGAGAATTGCATTCTGGGAATTGTAGGCAAAAGCCCTGCCAGCTAGGAGGCTGGACGTAGAAAAAAGCCAGCCCTATATATATTCTGGATCAAGCATGGCTCCGTGCTGATCACTTGGGATTCCTTCTAAAGAGGACTGATTTGTCCATGCTCTATCTCCAGATCCCAGGAGGCACCGATGCCAGTTACTGAGTATTCCGTCGTAAGTAAGGCTCTGTGATTAACACCTTTTTCTTTATATTTTGCTGTGTATTGTATAAGTAATTGATTTATTCTAGTTATGATTTTTTATGTAACCAAGCACTGTGATTCTTCTATCATAAATAAAGAGAAAAATATTTAAGTTTTGACTCTGGCTGATGAAATCCACGCTAACGAAGAGATTGGGAGTATTGCTATTTGCCTTAAGCTCGGTTATATATAAGAAATTGCGTGTTGCGGTCGTCAGGAAACGGCAGGGAATTGTGGGATTCGTAGTCACTGTCATAGTCTAGGATAGTGCGGCTGCTAAGCCCTGCATCTCCTGTTGCGACGCGCATAGTGTCCGTGAGGACTGGTGGCAGCGTTACTAATCGAATAAGAAAGTGAGTTCCAGGATTGTGAGAGACGTAGTTATTATGCGCTTCAGGAGAAGGCTTGTGCTGCGTTGCCATCCTGGGATCAGTATATCGCGCTCTACGTGCCTGTTGTGAGTGGTAGTGTGGCCGGGACGGGTAGAGAAGTGCGCGTAATTGGGTCTAGGATAGACAGTGCGTGGCTTAACCCGGCGTCTTTGCGCAGCAGCGCGCGTAGTTGGGTCGTGACAACTGGTGGCAAGCGGTGGGATATCAGGTTAGTATTTGGATCTGTGAAGCAACATAGATCCAGATACTAAAGAAATTGGTTTTCCAATTTCCAGAGCAGAACTCAGTGCATTTATTAGAATTTACACAATACACAGCAGTTCCCTTCCCCTTCTTTGTTTTTCTTTTCTATCTTTTATTTGGCTGGAGTGAGAATGTCGCAACAATCATCGAAAAAGACTTTGGAACAATTATGTCGAGACAAAAATATTTCGACGAAGGCTAAAAAGAAAGATGAACTTTTGCAAGCCCTCGAGGATTATGAGGCGAGGCGAGGCAAGCAGTCCAGGACGCAGCAGAGCAGGGTACCATGCTTGACCCAGCCGAAGGAAGCGCAAGTCCAGTGGAAAGAACAGTGTCAAGTGCTTCGCCCAAGGGTGATACTGCCCTGGATGTTTACTTGCAGACTGTTTTAAAACATGTGGACTCTGCGGACTCACAGACGCAGCTTCAGCTCATCCTGCAGTACCAAGAGCGAGAGGAGCGCAGAGCTGAATGCAAAGCTGCGGAGCGCAGAGCTGAGCAAGAGGCGGCAGCGCGCCAAGCGGACCGAGAAGCGGCGGAGCGCCAAGCCGAATGGGCACATCAGCTCGCTCTGGCACAGGCAAGCAGAACGCAATTATCTCCTGCCCCTGCGGGCGCTGCAGAGCTCTCTATGCCCAGACCTCGTGCAGAGAACTTTCCCACTCTTGACAAAGATGGGGACCTGGATGTGTTCCTGCGAAGTTTTGAAAAGACTTGTCGACAGTACCAGCTGCCCAAGGAGCAATGGGCCAGGTACCTCACTCCTGGACTAAAAGGTCCAGCGCTTGAAGCCTTTGCAGAATTACCGGCTGAGAGCGACCAGGACTATGAGGCGATTAAAGCTGCGCTGCAGAGACGTTATAACCTCACGCCAGAGGTATATCGCAAAAAGTTCAGGTCCTTGCAGAAACGGGCCGCGGAGAGCTACTCTGCAGTTGTGAGCCACCTGACCACCCTATTTCGACAATGGGTCAGGGGGCTGAAGATTGATACCTTGGAAGCCCTGGAAGACCTGCTAATCAAAGAGCAGTTCGTGCAGCTGTGCCCACCTGAGATCCAGGAATGGCTTCTGGATCGCAAACCCGAGACGGCCCTGGAAGCTGGTGAGCTGGCCGATTTCCATGCGGCCAACAGAGCGTCTGTGGACCAGAGCAGAGGTTCCCCCAAAGGATCATCAGGATGGAAGCCCAACTCAGCACGACCCCCCGACATCACGGCGGCAGCGCCCCCCTCTGTGCCAGTCTCTGCTGGGGAGGGGGAGCGAATCCTTCTTCGCCTGGAAGAAGTGTGCGCCGTCGCTGTTTTATTTGCGACAGTACCAATCATCTCCTGGCAGCGTGCCCGCAGAGGAAGAAACCTGCATCCACAGCTGGGGGAGGATACCCCTCAACATCACCCTCTGTCCTGTTTGTGACCAGATCGGAGGGCAGTGCCAACGTGAACCAACTGGGTTGGTGGTGCTGGAGGGAAGGTGTGGGCATCGGAAGGCATGGGATGAGCAGGATACTGTGGTGTACCAGCCTGTGTTGCGGTTGTCTGAGACTGTGCGTGGCGCAGAGGGCATACTGGGTGGTCGGGAGGAGAGGCCTAGGGTGGCAGAGTGTTATCCAGGGCCTGAACCATCCAGGTTGGCGGTGCCAGGTGAAAGGAGTGGAGGGCAGAACATCCTGGATGGGCAGGATACGGTGGTATGCCAGTCTGTGTCACATGTGTATGAGGCTGTGGGTGGCACCGAGCGCATGCTGTGTGATCAGGAGGAAGGGCCTGGGGTGGACGAGTGTTACCCTGGGGGAAAGCCAACCAGATTCCCAGTACCACAGGGAACTGGTACTGAGCAACCTCCCTGTAGAGGAGGGTGGCATACGGCTGTATGCTCATCGGTTACGAAGCAAGGCGTGCTTGATGAACTGTGCGATAAAGTGGGGAAACTGTGTGCAATGGGGGGCGAGGTGAGCGTGGAGAATCTTGTGCCCCATCTGTATGGTTCCCCAAATTCTGAAGGTGCGGGGACAGTGGGAGACAGGGAGGCAGCGGGTCCTGGTCTGGCTACTGTGACCTCCCAGCCATCTGCCCAGAGCCAGGTACGATACCTGACTCCGTTGGCAGATGCAGGGGGAACGTTTACTGGGGAGCGGGGCGCTTCACCCTGTTTCTCCATACCCCCTGCTGTAAGAATGGCTCCCGAACAGGCTACGGGTTACGAGGATTCTGCTGCCTGTAAGACTGAGGTGCAAGCTGAGAGTGAGCCACACGTGCTGCACCCGGAGGGGCTGCAGAAGCACAGGGGTTTGTGCCATGGTGTGAGTGCAGTATGAGTGACCCCCTCCCCCCGGTTTGGGAGAGGTGGGGAAGAATGGTGGAGTCGCCAAAGGCCTACATGGGGCAATGTGTGATGCGGTTGCGAGAGGGAATGCACGCTTTAGTGGGCAAAGTGCACGGACACCTGTGCGTCCCCCACTCCGTCATAGCGCCGGCGACTGGTGCAGGTGCCAGATGCCCATTGGCGAACCTGTGTTAAGACGCACGTGGGAGGCATGTTAGTTAGCCTCCCTTTCTGCGTCTTCCTTTGTATAGGAGATGTGGCAGACTAGATCTATATTTCTATCTATATAAGGGTCTGCCTGTATATATGTGTCTATCTCCTCCATATAGAGTTATGTTCATATTTGTGTCTGACCATTTGGTAAGTGTATCCCTGGGTTTTCAGCTGAAATGTAATCAATATGTTTAGCTTTCTCCCCTTGGGGGGAGGATGTAACACGTAGCTGTAAAAAGGGAATTTCTTTGTACACTGCCATAGAAAAATCACACCTTAGCAGACAAATCGGCACCAAGAGAGCTGAACACAATGTTCAAAGACAGGAAGCACATCCTTGATCTCTAAGGGGGGTCTGGAGGGAAGAGGGACGCCTTTAGGCAATTAAAGATTAATTGACAAGCTTACTGAGCACGAGCGAGAATTGCATTCTGGGAATTGTAAGCAAAAGCCCTGCCAGCTAGGAGGCTGGACGTAGAAAAAAGCCAGCCCTATATATATTCTGGATCAAGCATGGCTCAGTGCTGATCACTTGGGATTCCTTCTAAAGAGGACTGATTTGTCCATGCTCTATCTCCAGATCCCAGGAGGCACCGATGCCAGTTACTGAGTATTCCGTCGTAAGTAAGGCTCTGTGATTAACACCTTTTTCTTTATATTTTGCTGTGTATTGTATAAGTAATTGATTTATTCTAGATATGATTTTTTATGTAACCAAGCACTGTGATTCTTCTATCATAAATAAAGAGAAAAATATTTAAGTTTTGACTCTGGCTGATGAAATCCACGCTAACGAAGAGATTGGGAGTATTGCTATTTGCCTTAAGCTCGGTTATATATAAGAAATTGCGTGTTGCGGTCGTCAGGAAACGGCAGGGAATTGTGGGATTCGTAGTCACTGTCCTAGTCTAGGATAGTGCGGCTGCTAAGCCCTGCGTCTCCTGTTGCGACGCGCATAGTGTCCGTGAGGACTGGTGGCAGCGTTACTAATAGAATAAGAAAGTGAGTTCCAGGATTGTGAGAGACGTAGTTATTATGCGCTTCAGGAGAAGGCTTGTGCTGCGTTGCCATCCTGGGATCAGTATATCGCGCTCTATGTGCCTGTTGTGAGAGGTAGTGTGGCCGGGATGGGTAGAGAAGTGCGCGTAATTGTCTGGGTCTAGGATAGACAGTGCGTGGCTTAACCCGGCGTCTTTGCGTAGCAGCACGCGTAGTTGGGTCGTGACAAACAGTATTAATAAACGGAAGTAAATCATACATAACAGACGCTATGTTAAAAAAAAAAATCATGTCTCCCATGGAAAATGGGCTGGTAACCCTACAGGCAGACTCTGCTCCATTTTCACTTCATTTTTTAGGCTAGGGTCAGACGAGCGTGATTTCTACGGACTGTACGTCCGTGCAGTACGGACATCGTCAGTACGGATGACGCAGTAGTGGTCACACAGTCCGTTTTTTCACTGAAGTTATTTTATGACGGATGTAGGAGGGAAAAATAAATTACAATGAAAAAACATTCTGTCCGTCAAAAATGCTGGACGTATAAATGCAGTCCGTCTGACCATGCTCCATCACTCACACACAAAGCTATGCAGACGTTGTGGACGTGGCGCACTCTGCACGTCCGTTCTAGCAGTATTACGTTCTTGCCTAACCTGCGTCCGTTTGCAGCGTCCGTCATGCGTCCGCAGTTCAGTGCGGACGTACTTCATGTGTCAGGCTCCAATGGACTTTCTTTCATGCTATCACGGACGTACTTTTAGGCGCAATCACGGACGTGAACACTACGCTCGTCTGACCCCAGCCTTAGGCAACAGATTCTACTCCTTTTGGCATGAGACTTAGCCCTAAAACCTAGCAAACAAATTATATTCTATTTACATTCTATTTCTGATAGGGTTATTCAAAGAGATTCGAAAAGTCACCGCACGTTCGGTGACTTTTCGTTCAATTCGGTTCCTTTTGCCAATCCCATTTGGGTGACCCTGCAGTGTATTCAGCAAACACCACAGGGACCCGAATTGCAGGGAAAAGCTGCCGCAAACCTGACGAAAACTAACCGCAAAATCCAGCGAATGCACGCCAAAAACCCACAAAAACATCTGGATTAACCTGCGAAAACCACGGAAAAAGCCCGAGCAGGAGCCGATCGCACACAGCCGAAGCAGCCGACACCGCAGACGAGGGAGGTGAATAAATTCGCAAAACCGTTTGTATGATTGTGTGAAAATGAAACGCTGATTGCAAAGAAACTACTGAGCGAAAATGTCTGAAATTTTCACAGGAGGTCCAGGGAATGATAATAAAAAGGGCGGTTACAGAAAAAATAAGTAAACTTAAAAAAAAAAAAACAGAAAAATGCTTAAAGTATCCTAAAAAATCTATAAATAAAGAGACTTTTTGCTGCAGAATTTTATAATGAACGGTTTATTAGATATTGAATTAAAACGGGAATATTTTTAACATTGAAGTCTATGGGATTCTCCTGAATAAATTTGCCGCATGAAACCACCGAATGGCAGGGCATTAGGGGAACCTTTCACTGCTGGTTTGTGTTCTCTGAATAGCCGAAGCCGTGCTTTTTCATGGGCTTTTCATTGCCCTCGAACAGGCACTGAACAGGCACCGTATGTGCAGACAATTTGCCAGGATTTGGCGAATTGCCTGCTCTCTGGATAGCCGAATGGCCAGGAAAGGTAACCGAACGCTGATTTTCAGCGTTCGGTTACCTTTCTCAAGCAATTCGGATCTCTTTGGATAACCCTGTATATTTTTAGACAGCAGATTCTTCTCCTTCTTTGGATGTGACCATAGCCAGAGTTAGGTGTAGGGTAAAGGTTAGGATTAGGCTTTAGTAACCCTAAAGCTAAAACGAACAGCAGCACTGACTTTGCGTTGTACTCACTTAAGTAAAAAATGATGCTAACTTTCACTGAAAACAAAATCACAAAGGAAACATTTCAAGCAGTGACTTTCCTGCCTTTCTCCACATGTTGGTGCTGCAATCCAGTAAAAATGATAGAGTACCTAACCCCTAGTGGTGTACTTTTATATATTCCATAAACATTCTGCATTATTCCTGTGGCTTACATGCATGCACATGTGTGAAAATTATGAACGCCTTTAAGAGGTTATTCACTAACCTGTGAATTTCACAGTTAAGTTCAATTCCAGGTCAATTCGTCTATTCACTAAGCTGTCAATTTGCCAAATACAGGCGAATTGCCAGCGAAATAATGTGCAATTTGGCAGCACTGAAATTGTTCCTTTGTTGACCATCATGTCTTCTATTCACAGAATCCTGAATTGAACTGAAATTCCAGTGAAATACACAGGTTTTCGGTGTTTCAATTCGGCAGGTTTAACCCCTTCAATGCTGAGCCATTTCACTTCGGTGTGTTGAGCTCATTTTTTCCTATTTTGATCATCATGTTTAAGAGCGATTTGAAGTCACGAGTTATTATACGACCCAAACAAATTATATATCCTTTTTTACAGCAGACTTGGCAGATTCATAATATATCATTATTATACAGGTGCACCTCAATAAATTAGAATATCGTGGAAATTTATTTAATTAATTCAACTCAAATTGTGAAACTTGTGTATTAAATAAATTCAATGCACACAGACTGAAGTAGTTTAAGTCTTTGGTTCTTTCAATTGTGATGATTTGGCTCACATTTAACAAAAACCCACCAATTCACTATCTCAAAAAAACTGAATATGACTTGACATGCCAATCAGCTCAAAACACCTGCAAAGTTTTCCTGAGCCTTAAAAATGGTCTCTCCATTTGGTTCATTAGGCTACACAATCATGGAGAAGACTGTTGATCTGACAGTTGTCCAGAAGACAATCATTGACACCCTTCACAAGGAGGGAAAGCCACAAACATTCATTGCCAAAGAAGCTGGCTGTGCACAGAGTGCTGTATCCAAGCATGTTAACAGAAAGTTGAGTGGAAGGAAAATGTGTGGAAGAAAAATATGCACAACCAACCGAGAGAACTGCAGCCTTGAGAGACTTGTCAAGCAAAAATCGATTCAAGAATTTGGGTGAACTTCACAAGGAACGGACTGAGGCTGGGGTCAAGGAATCAAGAGCCGCAGATGTGTCAAAGAATTTGGCTGCAGTTGTCGTATTCCTCTCGTTAAACCACTCCTGAACCACAGAAAATGTCAGGTGTCTTACCTGGGCTAAGGAGAAGAACTGGACTGTTGCCCAGTGGTCCAAAGTCCTCTTTTCGGATGAGAGCAAGTTTTGTATTTTGTTTGGAAACCAAGGTCCTAGAGTCTGGAGAAAGGGTGGAGAATCTCATAGCCCAAGATGCTTGAAGTCCAGTGTTAAGTTTCCACAGTCTGTGATGAGTTGGGATGCAATGTCATCTGCTGGTGTTGATCCACTGTGTTTTTTGAAAACCAAAGTTACTTCATCCGTTTACCAAGAAATTTTAGAGCACATCATGCTTCCTTCTCCTGTCATGGTTCTCGCCGAAGACGCCGGAGGAAGGGCAAGTAAGGTGCTGTTTCCCTTAAAGAATATGGTTCCGGTCCTGCTTTTACCACTGTCTGGACTGGTGTCCAGGCACTCAGGGATCCATTCCTGACTTTCCCCCTCACCTCTCCAGCCTCAGGTGTGGGCCGGGCCTGCATGCCCATATAATCAGGCCTCACCCTTCAAGCAATGCTTCTGCATTATCCTATCCTTCCTTGGAAGCCTCACGGTGTGCCAATCCTGCGTGCTCTGCACATTTCTAGTCTGAGAAACCCATTGTTATATCTTGCTGAGACCCCTCTTTGCAAGTACCCCGTGGAGACCACCTTCCTGCAGTACCCAGTGGGGACCACCTTCTTTGCAAGTACCCCGTGGAGACCACCTTCCTGAAGTACCCTGTGGAGACCAACTTCCCTGCAAGTACCCTGTGGAGACCACCCTTCCTTGCAATACCCTATTGTGACCCCCCCTCATCGCAGCATTCCATCTACAACCTCCTTCCTGGACATTCCCTACAATCTCCATTTCTAGACTTCCACTCCCATCACTGCTCCAGAGCCACCTATTGATTTGATCTGTGTATGACCATCTGCTATGGACTTTGACCACTCTATGCCCGCCGCCTGCCAAGACCTCTGCATGATCTGACCATTCGCCTTCTTTAACCCTCCTGATACCACGCTTGATCTTATTGTTGTTTCTTCTGCCCTCTGTGTCTTCTGGTCCGTCTTCTGTATCCAGTAAGTGTATTTAGTTATTTCTGTAGTCCGTGTCCAGTCCAGTATCTGTCCTGTCCACCCTTGTGTTATTCTGTATTCAGTGTCTGTGCTATTCAGTGTCCTGTCCCATCTGCTCAGTGTACCCTGCCCGCTGTATATATTATACTTTCCCAACCAGTTTTTATAAGTGTTTATTACTTATTCATTGTCCCCTCTCCTGATTTACTTCTGTTCCTTGGTAAATAAACCTTTTTACTTAGAAACCCCATTTACCTGTCTGTTTGTGTAACCACACCCTGGGCGCGTTAATTCCCCGGCACCTCCGTGACATCTGCTGACCAGCTTTTTAAAGATGCTGAATTAATTTTCTCACAGGATTTGGTACCTGCCCAAACTGCCAAAAGCACTAAAAGGTGGTTAAATGACCATGGTTTTGGTGTGCTTGACTGGCCAGCAAGCTCACTAGGCCTGAACCCCATAGAGAATCTATGGGACATAGGTCAAGAGGAAAATGAGAAACGAGCCCAAAAAATGCAGATGAGCTGAAGGCCACTGTCAAAGAAACCTGGGCTTCCATAGAACCTTAGCAGTGCCACAGACTGATCACCTCCATGCCACGCCAAATTGAGGCAGGAATTAAAGCAAAAGGAGCCCCTACCAAGTACTGGGTACATTTACAGTAAATGAACATACTTTCCAGGAGGCCAACAATTCACTAAAAATGTTTTTTTTATAGGTCTTATGAAGTATTATTTGTTGATAGTGATTTGGTGGGTTTTAACCCCTTCGCTGCGGAGGACGCGCTCAGTGCGTCCACCCGCAGGTAACGTTCCTTGCGGTGGACGCGCTGAGCGCGTCCTCCCTTTGGGGCCAGCGTTCGGCCGGGTTCCGGCCAATCGCTGGGCCCCCCGGTGCGGGCTGACATCCTCGCTGTCAGCCCAGTACCCGGAACCGCCGCCGGCCTAATTAGGGGTCATCGCGGCGATGACACCTAATTCAGGCCCCCCCCCGCATGTGGAGGCGCCTAAAAGGGAGGGGGGGGTCCTTCGGACCTCTCTCCCTCCCGATCGCCGGCGTTGCGGGGGTTAATCCAGGCACCGTTTGGAAGGGCACAGCCTGCCCTCCCTAATGGTACCTGGAATTAACCCCATGGGGGCTGGATCACGAATCGGCGCCGAAAAGCTCCGGTTCGTGATCCTTTCCCGGAGCTGGCCGACATCTTGGATGTCGGCCGGCTTCCAGGAATGCCCCCGAGGACTGGCGTTATCGTGCATAGCACGATGACGCCAGTCCTGGAGTTAACCCCTAACTGCCACCAATGGTGGAGATAGGGGGTTCCAATGAACCCCCTATCTCCCGATCCGTGGCAGTTAGGGGTTAATGTTTGATATTGTTGGATCGGCCAGAGCATGTTCCAACAATACCAAACTTGACTATGAAAAAAGTTTTTAAAAAAAATTAAAAATAAAAATATTTTAAAAAAATATTTTTTTTTTCTTTTGGTTCGTTAATGCAGCAATATTGTTCCCATTCAATTATAATGTGAACAATGATGCTGCACTAACGATTTTTGTATGCGGAGCGTTTGTTAAAAATCGCGTAATTTTCCCCAAAAAAAATGTAACGAGACCCCATCTCTAATTATTTTAACAAGCGCACCCCATACAAAATATAACCGCAATTGCTCGCATGTTAAAATGTTAAAAAAAAAACACGTTACACGTTATAAATTATTGAAAATTCATATTTTATTGCATTTTTTGTTATAATATACATACAGACAGGTCATGACGTATACATATAATAATGACATATTATGAATCTGCCGAGTCTGACGGAAAGAACGATATATAATATGTCTGGGTCATATACTAAAATAAGCCTTCAAAACACGTTTAAAAACATGAGGAGCAAAATCGGTAAAAATGAGCTCAGCACAGAGGCGGGAAATGCCTCAGCAGCAAAAGGGTTAATGTAATGATGGGTGTTAAATGTGAGCCAAACAATCACAATTAAAAGAACCAAAGACTTAAACTACTTCAGTCTGTTTGCATTGCGTTTATTTAATACACAAGTTTCACAATTTGAGTTGAATTAATTAAATAAATGAACTTTTCCACCACATGTATGTATACGTCATGTCCCGCCAGAATACTATAACAAAAAAATTACAATTTCCATTAAAATTTCAATCTACATATTTCAATCATCTATATGTTTTCGTATTTTATCTAAGCCTTCGCGGTTATATATTCTATGGGGCATACTTGTTTAAAAATTAAAAATAGGAAACCGTTACTGTATTTTTCGGAGAAAATACACGATACAGCCTACAGGCACAGGGTGAATTCAACCTAAGAGATGGCAAGTAAATAACATAAAACACCAGACCTGCACCTCCCAAACGTATCTCCTGGTCCATGCTCAAGTCCATGGTGGCTTCCGTTACATATTATAAGATTGCTCGAGCAGCATCCTATATCATATTGTTCTATGTGTGCCTAACTTTTTAATTTTATGTGTGTTTATGTTGTCCCCATTTTAAAGTGCTGCAGAATATGTTCGAGTTATATGTAATTGAACATGATGAAATGATTTCATGATTTCTGCAGCTTCTAGCTGTGTTTTAAAATGCACCTTTTATCCAGGTCTCGTAGCAGGTCTGACATCTTTCCTGAAACTGCAAACATCCTGTATCATTCTGGAACTTCTCACATATCATCTCAGACTTTAGGTCTTCAAGGTGTCTTGCAGTTTCTGGAACATAGATGGACAGTCACCTCAGGCAATTATTTATCTCTATTGTTGCCATTAAAACTTGTTTCGCTTAAATTAATGGTTCTCTTGGCCAGTGGTACTGTTGTTTAAAATAACATTGATGAACTTAATTTCAAACAACGGTGCTACCTTTGTTTTGAATTGTGAACCTCTATCCAATAGTGGAGCGGTTGTTTGAACAAAGTATGGTAAATTTTGCTACAAACTTGAGAATGATGTTCTCAGTGTTGCTGAAGACTTAATAATTAAGGGCCCTATTCTAAAGTTGATACCAAAAGGTCAGCAGGAAAATATGCACTTGCAGAGGTTTCCCTTACAGTGTCCATATTAAGATCATATTCCAGGGAAGGTGCTATCTCAGCACCTTGCCCCGGACACAGCGCTAACCTCCTTGAAACTCGCAGTAGCGCTTCCGTGCCATGCTGATTATCAGCTCCTGGAATCCATGGAGGTTTGTGCTTCCGGGCCTTGAGCTCTGAGTGAACTCACTCTCACAAGGTCACGGAGAGAGACTAGGAACTCTCGCTTTGCTCCCTGGAAAAAGAAGCGGTGGATCGGGCCACCCTTCTCGCCTTGGTATGAGAGGTGAGTATGGAATTTTTTGAGTGTGTTAAATAAGTTTGCATTTGCAGAATCTTTTAACACCAACTGTTAGAGGGTGCTGAAATTACGCTTTGCGCTTCCCGACGGTAAATTGTGCCAGCACTTTAATACTTTACTTGTCGAGACGCTAAAAAAATATTGCGCATCCCAAGTTAAGTATAGGAGACGCTTAAGTACAGTAAACTTGCACAAGCTGCGAGTCGCAAAACTTTGTCACCCCTGTTTAGTGTCTTTATTGTATTTAAATCTGTATTGATTTGTATCCAGTACTTACCTGCTTGCTGTGTGAATGGACCTTTGGATTCAAGAGTGAATTCTTTAACCATTTTAAAGACCACATTAGTAACACCTTCAAAAACAGCTTGGCTAAAATCACTAAAGGTCTGCATCCAGCCTGACATATTCAGATGCCTCGTAAACTCTGTATTTTTCACAGGATTCCAACTCGGCTCATTAATAGGGATTTCCTGACTAGGAAACTTCATATCTTTCAAGAACAGTCTCTGAAACGATCTATCAAACACTTGATGTAGGTTTCTGAAAAACTGTATGCTTTGGTTAAATATATTGCTGACATCAGACATCATCTGGTTGAACGATTCATCAGCTTGGATAAGCTTGTTGTCTTGCTTGTTTGTGCTTTCAGATAGGTCCGTCACTTCGCGTTTCTGTAATACTGCAGTAAATGGGGACCATTCTTCAAATATGTCTGGAACCTGCATGACATGTTTGTAGAAACAGGTAAAAACACACAACCTGTGTTACACTTCTTATATGTTGTAAAGGATGCTTTGAATTTTGTTTCCAGTATATTTAAGGTGTTTAACAGAGCTGTATATCCATAACATTCCCAGCAATTTCTAAACTATATGTTGTTAGAATTCATTTCGATTATTAATGTTCTAAAATTTAGAACAAAAAACCAAATAGCCATGAGTTTATATTTGATGGAATTTCTTGATTATGTTCATGTACATATTTATTTAAAATCAGGTGGAAGGGCACCCACTGTTGAGCAATTGGGGCAGCACCAAGCATAAATTTGCCCCTGCTTGGTAATGGATTGAGTAAATTTACGTTAAGCAACATTTTCTTAAGCTGAATATTCATGAACACTATTGACATGATAACACCATTCTTTTTATATCCAAACCTCACATATTGTATAACTAAAAATCTGTAGTCAACTAGATATTTATGGTTTTAAGTCATTGAACCAGTAAATTAGACAGAAGGATTTATGCTTGAAAAATTACATATTATTAGTATCATTATTTATACAGCGCCAAAAATTTCTGCAGCGCTTTATATTAAAGAATTTCGGAAATAAAGTAACAAAATTACAAACAACTTAGGAAACAGAGACAAGAGGTGCAAAATAAACTGTTCAGATGAGTTTACAATCTAGAATTGTTGGTGTGGAGTTGGACAAGAGGAGTAACCATCTTACTAGTGTTAAGGATCAGTAATACTAGCTTTTGTATCACAAATGGTGATGCCAGAGACGGACTTAGGCATTTGGGAAATTTGCCTTTGATCTGCGTGATGACTTCACAAACTGGGATTCCCCCCTGCCCGGCAGGGAAACCCCATTACAGGAGTTGCAGGAGTCATTTAGACACATGGGGCATATTATGATGTGAACGCTAAAACGGGGACGCTCGGGAGAAAAACCTGCACCTGCAGGTTTCTCCTTTGCGTCCCCATTTTAGCATATTACGATGCAGGCGCTAAAAAAGCTGCATGCATCGTAATCCGGCGCTAAACCCCGGGATGCGCGTGGCAGTACTAAGCGCCAATACGAGCATTCACTCCATGGTGTTCATAGGACTCAATTGAGGCGGACGCTGCTAGTCACATGACCTGCCGGACCTCGCCTCCCAGTCTCTCCCTACTCCCGGCGGCCAGAGGAGGCGGTTGGAGCGGCTGTTCCCGCAGCGGGATGGAAGGTGAATATGTGATTAATTTGGGGGGATTCTTGGCTGGTGCTGACGGATTTTGCAGAAGTGGAATCCATTAGCACCAAGTCCTGTCTGTGGTTAACTTTCGGGTTAACCACAGCCGGACGGTAACTAGCGTTAGTATATTGTAATCCTAACGCTAATTAACACTTTGCGGTCCCCATGTTAAGCATAAGGAGCGCAAAGTACTGTAACTTCACGCTGAAAAGTGCAAGATTCAAATTGCTAACTTTTTTTTTTAACCCGTTCGGATTGTAATATGGTGTGCCTACGCTAGGGCCACCAATGCTAACGTTAACACTCACTCAGGTGAGCGCTAACGTTAGCATTTAGATCCTAATAGTGTCCAAGGTATCTCCTGAGCGTTGTGTCTCATAAGGACATAAGGACAGTTCATGTGTCATTGGAAAGGCCAGAGTCTAGCCTTTTCAATGATATCCAACTTTACTAATGTGTAAACAAATATGGGTAAATAAAGAAAATCCTTATTTTTTCTCTAAAAGCAGTGTCATTGTTTTTTTTCCCTTGTAAAGTTAACAATGCCTCTGCACTACCTCATTTATATTTTATATATATATATTATATATTTAAATTGATTTTAGTAAACTATATAGTATTAAAATAGTTAACAATATTATAATTATTTTAAACAAATAATATACTGTGTTTTTTTATATACTTTAAAACATTATGTTTTATAAAACTATTAGATTTAACTTAACAAAGAAAAAAATGTCATCTGCGCGTATTCCCATTATACCGTGTGAAACTAAACATAATTAGGGGTTTGGTTTCTTATTAATGGCTATTATAAGACTAAGCTCGCCCGCCAGCATCAAGGCACCTCTATAAGGGTGAGTCCTATCCAAAAATGAAACCACAGGCTGCTGTATAGCAAACCATACCTGCTCATGCTGCTTGTCAGACATGAGGTAGACTGGTGGGCCTTTATTTATGCTCCCCCAGAAACAAAATTCACTTTGGGATCGAAAACAAAGACACGGAGCAGGATCTTGCTGCAGGGATGACCTGGCTGAGAGTACATCGAAACATACATAGTACAGGAGGGATGGGGTCGCGCCTATTCCGATGGGGCGGCTGCAACCACCAAATGCATCCAGCCCAACAACATGTGTGAAACATAAGAAAAAAATGTCATCTGCGAATCTTCCCATTTAATTCCGCTTTAATAATATTCAAAGGCCTAGAAAAATGCTCATTTAAGTAGTTAATGTGTCTTTAAGAACTGAATAAAACTGTCTTTTCAGATAAAACCAAAATGTATCTTGCGTAACTTCGCTGTTTCGACAGAATAGCTAACCACAAGTCATGAGGAGTCTTATTTCGGTATCAAGCCGGGTGTGGGCCACCTTGCATCCTGGAACAGGACATTCACACACCCATGATGGAGAAAAACGTCTGACACTTGTCAATGACGCATGATACCTTGACCTTTAGAAATAGCTGATATTTGATTCTTATACAGTGGCAAGAAAAAGTATGTGAACCCTTTGGGATTACGTGGAGTTTTGCATGAATTGGTCATAAAATGTGCTCCGATCTTCATCTAAGTCACAACAATTTGAAAAACAGTCTGCTTAAAATAATACAACACAAACATTATAGGTTTTCATGTTTTTATTGAACAGAACATGTAAACATTCACAGTGCAGGGTGGGAAAAGTATGTGAACCTTTGGACTTAACTGGTTGATCCTCCTTTGGCAGCAATAACCTCAACCAAACATTTCCTATAGTTGCAGATCAGACCTGCACAACGATCTGGAGTAATTTTGGACCACTCCTCTTCACAAAACTGTTTCAGTGTAGCAATATTCTTGGGATGTCTGGTGTGAATCGCTCTCTTAAGGTCATGCCACAGCATTTCAATCGGGTTGAGGTCAGGACTCTGACTGGGCCACTCCAGAAGGCGTATTTTGTTTTGTTGAAGCCATTCTTTTGTTGAATTACTTGTATGCTTTGGGTCATTGTCCTGTTGCATCACCCATCCTCTGCAGAGCTTCAGTTGGCAGACCGATGGTCTTCGTTTACCTGCAAAATGTCTTGTTAAACTCTGGAATTCATTTTTCCATCAATGACAACAATCCGTCCAGGCCCTGAGGCAGCAAAGCAGCCCCAAACCATGATGCTCCCTCTGCCATGTTTTACAGTGGGGATGAGGTTTTGATGTTGGTGTGCTGTGCCTTTTTTTCTCCACACATAGTGTTGTGTATTTTTTCCAAAGCACTCAATTTTGGTTTCATCTGTCCACAGAATATTTTGCCAGTAATGCTGTGGAACATCCAGGTGCTCTTTTGCAAATTTCAAACGTGCTGCAATATTCTTTTTGGACAGCAATGGCTTCCTCCGTGGTGTCCTCACATGTACTCCATTCTTGTTTAATGTTTTCCTTATTGTAGATGTGTCAACAAAAATGTTAGCATGTGCCAAAGATTTCTTTAAGTCTTTAGCTGACACTCTAGGATTCTTCTTCTTTATCTCATTAAACATTCTGCGCTGTGCTCTTGCAGTCATCTTTACAGGACGACCACGCCTAGGGAGAGTAGCAACGGTGCTGAACTTTCTCCATTTGTAGACAGTCTGTCTTACCGTGGACACATGAACATCAAGGCTTTGAGATACTTTTGTAACCCTTTCCAGCTTCATGAAAGTCAACAATTCTTGATCGTAGGTCTTCTGAGAGCTCATTTCTGCGAGGCATGGTTCACATCAGGCAGTGCTTCTTGAAACCAGTAAACCCAAAACTAGTGTGTGTTTTTAAAGGGCAGGACCGCTTTCAGCAACACATCCAATAATATCACACTGATTGGACTCAAGGTTGGCTCACTCCTGGCTCCAATTAGCTTGTGGAGAAGTCATTAGGCTAGGGGTTCACATACTTTTTACACCCTGCACTGTGAATGTTTACATGTTATGTTCAATAAAAACATGAAAACATATAATGTTTGTGTTGTATTATTTCAAGCAGACTGTGTTTTTCAAATTGTTATGACTTAGATGAAGATCAGAGCACATTTTATGGCCATTTCATGCAAAACTCCACGTAATCCCAAAGGGTTCACATACTTTTTCTTGCCACTGTATAGTTAAAATTGTGCACATACAGATTATTTTATTATGCTGAAATTGACTAAAATGTTAAATAAAAGAAAATTGAAAAGGGGAACCATACAAGGACACCCTGCAGAGCATGACCCTAAGAAATAGTATACAAAAAAGCAATTGCAAAGTGCAGGGGAGGTGTCACAACAATTTATAATTTTTAATGAAAAATAAACCACACAATAAAACAAAACCAGATAATGATAACACAAATTAATGGGCTAACGGCACCTCATAGGAGTCCCCACAGGCAACAATACATCCAACCGGATGAGACAAAAATGTATAAGCGAGGTTTGCTATCTCATTACCTCGGTGGTTCAAGCCGCCTACACACCTCTAATCTAAACAATAATAATGAAGTTGCCCGCCAGGGTAGTCCGCAATCAAACCCCCATATAAGAAAGAAAGTGTAGATTAAAACCAAGATAGACATAGCTCAACGTGTTTCGCCCGGTATGGGCTTAATCCTGAGCTGTACAGTCCTAGAGCCATAACAGAATATAAATAGAAAATATAAACCGGGAGCACCTGGGAATTAGAGCCTCGAGCCTGCAATCATGGCACACACGCCAAACAAGGGGAGGGAGGGGGCGGGCGGCTCGCTGCACGCCGGTACATCATGTGCCTCCATGATCCAATCCACAGTGAGGAGGCAGGCACACCCCGTATGTAGGAATGAAAACAAATAAGAAGCTGGATATAATTAAGAGACTTACAGAGGCTGAAAATACTACGGCATAGTAAATGCTGGGTACCAGTATACACGCTAAGAGCTGCAATAAAAAGATATGTGCGCGAATGTGTAACATAAAAGGCGGAAAAAGGGATTATATAAAAGGCGGAGATAGCTGTTTCTATGGGAGACCACATATCATCTAATTCGGACGTAAAGTAAATGTCAGAAAACATGTGCAATAATTATAGAACAATAAAGGTAGTAATGAATACTGGGTAATAAACAGAATAAATCAAACGAAGGCTGCAAAAGTAAACCCTTCATTGAGACCAGAAGGGGTGCGTGTGTTCAATTGGTAAATCCAAAAAGCTTCACGTTGAAGTAGCTTAACGTCAAGGTTGCCCTTTCTAGGGCCAAGTTTAATCTGCTCAATACCCATAAATTTGAAGTTTTTAAGGGAACACACACGGCATGCTTGGAAGTGTCTAGCCACTGGGGTATCTTTATTCAACCGAATAGCCCTAACATGCTCCAAAATGCGGGTCTTGAGGGGGCGGATGGTTTTGCCAATATATTTGAGGCCACGATGACAAATTAGCTGATAAACAACGCCAAAGGAGTTACAGTTCAGAAATTGGCGAACAGTATATGCTCTAGAGTTATTGTGAAACTCTTTTGGACTTGTTACAGACATAAGGACAAGCACTGCATCTGCCGCACTTGTACATACCCAGTAATGTATTAGAAATCCAAGTGTGTGTAATTCCACGTACTGGTTGAAAGTGGCTATGCACCAATCGATCGTTGAGATTAGTACAGCGCCTAGCTGTAATGCTAGGTCTGTGGGAAAGGGCTTCTTTGAGATGTGGGTCCTGAGTTAATAGAGGCCAATATCTGAAACAAATATCATAAACCGCATTCCACCCTTGATCAAAATTAGCAATCATTCTAATTAGGGATGCACCGATACCACTTTTTTAAGACCGAGTACCGATACTTTTTTTTATGTCATATGACCGCTTTCCAATAAGAACAGACCTCATATAAAAAATGCCCCCAGCTCATGGATATGCCCCCAGCTTTCATGGATTATGCCCCAGCTCTCATGGATATGCCCCCAGCTCATGGATATGCCCCAGCTCATGGATACTGCCCCAGCTCATGGATACTGCCCCAGCTCATGGATACTGCCCCAGCTCATGGATATGCCTCAGCTCATGGATATGGGGTATATCCCAGCTCATGGATTTGCCCCAGCTCATGGATATGCTCCAGCTCATGGATCCCCACCCCCTCACCGGGCACTCTCCGCGATGATACTTACCTTCCTGGGCGACGCCGGGAAGGTCTTTGTGTGTGCGCTCGTTGGAAGGCCCCCAGCCGCAATCACGTGGGACCATGTGATTGCGGCTGGGGGCCTTCCAACGAGCACACGCGCGGAAACTTTCCCAGTGTCGCTCAGGAAGGTAAGTATCATCGCGGAGAGCTTCAGGTGCCTGTCCGAATGCTCTATCGGCATTCGGACAGGCCATGCAGCTGCTCACCGTGTTCATACTTACCTTCCTGAGCGACGCCGGGAAAGTTTCCACGCGTGCGCTCGTTGAAAGGCCCCCAGCCGCGATCACATGGTCCCAGGTGATCGCAGCTGGGGGACTTCCAACGAGCGCACGCGTGAAGACTTTCCCAGCGTTCCCCAGGAAGGTAAGTATCATCGCGGAGAGCAGCTGCAGGGCCTGTCCAAATGCCGATAGAGCATTCGGATAGCTGCCCCAGCCCCTCGGATGCCGGCAAGCCGGCTCAATGCCGGCTTCCGGTATCGGGGGAAATATTGGGGGTACTGCACGAGTACCAAGTACTCCTGCAGTACCCGGTCTCGGCACCGATACTAGTATCGGTGCAACCCTAATTCTAATAATGTCAGAGTTACGCTCAGGATGTTTATCTTGCAGTAGTAAATGGCGATCAGTAAGTAAAGCACGTTTATAGGCATTTTTAAGGACTGTTGGGATAACCCTTATCCTTAAAGGACAAGCGTAAAGCGTTAGCCTTAATTTTGAACTCATCGATGGTACTACAGGTACGTCTAAGCTGTAAGTATTGCCCCGTAGGGATACCACGGCGCAGTGGCAAGGGATGGTGACTTGACCACATAAGCAAGTTGTTAGGCGCAGTGTGTTTGCGATTATAGGGTAGAGGCCAAATCTCCCTCAACACTTTTGATAGAAATGTCGAGAAAATTCAACACTGATTGCTGGATTTCACAAGTGAATTTAAGATTAAAATCATTAACATTAAGGCAGTCCACAAATCTGCTGAACTCGACAGCAGTGGAGGTCCAAATGATCACAATATCGTCAATATAACGGCGCCAACTGAAAATAAACGGTCTAAAGTCGGCTACGGAGGGGCCATTGATAATGGTTTCCTCCCAGAAGCCAAGAAATAAGTTAGCGTATGAGGGTGCACAAGAAGAACCCATCGCGGCTCCGACAAGTTACAAGTAAAACTTGCCATCAAAGATGAAAAAATTATGAGACAAAATGAATTCCAACAGGTCAGTAACAAATTTAGTATGTTCACAATGTATTTCCCCCCGACGTGAGAGAAAAGTCTTAATGCATTGTAAACCCAATGCATGTGGGATACAGCTATACAAAGATACAACATCGAGGCTGCATAATAGAGCTTCAGAAGGTATACATGCCTTCCAGTTCTCTCAACATCTGTTTGGAGTCGCGGACATAAGAAGGCAATTTCTTGACACTGTTGTACAAAATACGGTCAACGTAAGTGCTGGCGTGGTGAGTAAGGGAATTGGTCCCAGAGACTTATTAATGGCCATTATAAGAGCCCCATCCCTCCTGTACTATGTATATTTCAATGTACTTCCAGCCAGGTCATCCCTGCAGCAAGATCCCGCTCCGTGTCCTTGTTTTCGATCCCAAAGTGGATTTTGTTTCTGGGGAGGCATAAATAAAGGCCCACCAGTCTACCTCATGTCTGACAAGCAGCATGAGCAGGTATGGTTTGCTATACAGCAGCCTGTGGTTTCATTTTGGATAGGACTCGCCCATAGAGGTGCCTTGATGCTGGCGGGCGAGCTTAGTCTTATAATGGCCATTAATAAGAAACCAATCCTCTAATTGTGTTTAGTTTCACACGGTATAATGGGAATAAGCGCAGATGACATTTTTTTCTTTGTTATGTTTCACACCTGTTGTTGGGCTGGATGCATTTGGTGGTTGCAGCCGCCCCATCAGGGAATAGGCGTGACCCCATCCCTCCTGTACTATAATAGTTCTGTAGTTTTCTTGCTGTGGATTCTGTGATACGGTCATACACACCGCACATTACCATGAGTTTTATTGCTGTAGTGCTCTGTGATACACGCATTCACACTGCACATTACTGTGTGTTTTATTACTCTGGAGCTGATGTGCAGTGTATATGAGTGTATCAGAGCTCCAGAGTAATAAAACACACAGTAATGTGCAGTGTGCATGAGTGTATCACAGAGCACTACAACAATAAAACTCACAGTAATGTGCAGTGTATATGATTGTCAGTTTTATTGCTAAGTGCCCCTGTCTCGAGAGTAATTGCTATTGAATGGGTGTGATGGTTTTTTAGTGTGAAAGGTCAGTATATGTGTTTGTGGTTTGTGTGTGTGTGTGTGTGTGTGTGTAGTCTCAGTATTTGTTGATTTGTGTATGTGTAATGTCAGTACTCTATATGCTTTTGTGATGCTTTGTGTGTGTCATGACAATATATGTATTTGTAGTTTCTGTGTGTGTAATATAAGTATGTGTTTGTGATGGGTTCTGTCTGTACAATGTCGGTGTATGTGTCTTTGCAATATAAGTGTATGTGTGCATGCTGCAAGGACAGATTCACACACTTACATTGATAAACACATAAATAATCCCTAATTAACACACTTGCAGACACACATATACATCATCCCAAACTAATTTACGGGTAGAGGGAGTTAGAAAAGGGGAGAGGAAGGGAGAAAGAGGACAGTGGGTAGAAAAGGTGAGAGGGCGAGAAAGGAGGGGGGGGGTAGAAAAGGGAAGAGGGGGAGAAAGGAGGGGGTAGAAAAGGGGAAAGGGAAAAAGGAGAGGGGGTAGAAAAGGGGAGAGGAAGAGAAGGGGAGAAAAAGGGAGGGAGGTAGAAAATGGAGAAGGGAAGAAAAAGGGAGGGAGGTAGAAAATGGGGAAGGGGGAGAAAAGGAGAGTTGAGAGGGAGGGGACACAGAGAGGGAAGAGAAGGGGAGAGGGGAGACAAAGTCTGCTTGTGTATCTCCCTGTCAGGATCTGCTGCTTGTACCAAAATGAATTTGGTAGGGCCCACACACACGGGGAGACACAGGCAGACTCTGCAACTGGAGCTCTGCATTTTGCCTCCTCTGTGTCCTGCATGGTAAGGGGCACAAGGGGGAGCGTCCAGGAACCGGGCTGTGCAGGGCTGCGTGCCTGGCACCTTCTGCACCCCTGCTCTCCTAATTAATGTGCTTAGCCCCAGTGATTGTGGGGCTAGGCACATCAGAAAACCGGGTAGAGGGTTCAAAACCCATCTGGTCTGGTTGAAAACCGGACGGTGGAAACCCCAGGCATACCCCCTGCTTGTGGTACATGTACACCCTGGGGTACGCTTACCACAGGTTGAGAACCACTGATGTATAGTATCATATAAAGCTGAAAAGTGATTGGCAGTTTCCCATATTTGCCACAGGGACCTTAGCTGCAATGAGTGCTGATGGCTGCCGCGGCAGAGCAGCGCGTGCCCATCTGTGACTCTGGAGGGGTGCAATGTATTCCCCAATTTGCTGGTGGGCCCGAGTAGGTTTTCTTAACTAATTAAAATATATAGGCCCCTATTACATTGTTCGCGCAATTTCGTTCACGCAGCGCAAATTTTTTTGCGCGCATTGTCCAGCGTTATCGTGTGAAAATTATCGTGGTATTCCGATCCGAACGCATTTTCTCATTCGTCAAAAAATAACGTTCGTAAAAACGACGAGCAAAATGAAGTGTAATACGCGTGCAGTAACGTTGCGCACGTAAATCCGTGTGCGGACTTGTTTTTTCACGGGATTCCGCCAATCAGAATTAAGAACCTTAATTGACTCACTTAAGTTTTTGCGCCTGTCAAAGTAAATCTGAGTATACATGCTGCAGCAATAAAAAAAAAAAAAAACACGAATTCACAATTTTATTGTTTGTGTAACTACTGTGCTGTATTTTTTTTTCGTGCTGCTGTTTTTGTTTCGGCCAGAACGTTCCGATTTGCAGTTACCACCAGCTTTTCAAAGATGTTACAAAAAATGTGCGCAAACGTCGTTCGTAAAAAGTTGTGAAGATTGTAATACCATCCGCATACCAGGGCTCGAACGAATTTGCACTCACAATGTTAAGTATAGGATGCGCACAGTTCATCACGCTCGCGCAAGTCCATCCACGTTAAACGATAACGCGCATCGTTTGCGCGAAAGTTGTAATACGACGTTCAGTGCAAAGGGTTTTGCCCCTTGTGCAAATGCGCATTTGCGCACGCAAAACACACTGCGCAATGAATGTAATAGGGGCCATATTTTTTTTAAATTATGTGAAGAAATTTATTCTTTAAACATAACAATGTACATGTGTGTGTTGCATCTTATGGGTGGGGTTTTATATGGGTGTGACCTTCTGCGGGCATGGTACAAGGGGCCCCATGATCTCCTATTGCCCGGGTGCTCCATTAGTTGTCAATCAGCCCCTGGTGATGGCCCTGGTAGTAAGCAAAGGCAGGTTGGGAGAGGGATTAGTAAAGAGTGTGACCTGCTAATCTGAACAAATGAGTTTTGAGGAATATCTTGAAGGACCAAAAATTAGGGGAAAGTCTGATAGGACAAGGTAGGCTATTCCATGAGACATCTATATTTCACCTAAACTCAGATTCAAAATCTCATTTATACAGGGATTTTCTGCAATTCTAACTATCTGATTCCCTTCCCTGTACAGCAATGGGTGACTCCAGTGCTTTCCCTGTATTCTGCCTCCTCCTTGGCTGGTTTATTACAGCGGTAAAGGTTGTTGAAGCTTTTTACAGTAATGATGGAGACTGCTCCATGTGACTTCTTTACAGTAATACAGGGTGACAGGATTGAGATCTCGCAGCGCATTTGGGTTCTCTCTAGGGAACAGCCTAATCCTGCATGAAAAAGCTATGAAAATTTGGTCAAGAACAAAATGTTATTTAAACAGAATCAAGAATCGGTACATTAATCTCCCTTGTGAACACTACAAATATTTGATTGGCACAACCTTATAAGATGTGGCAGTAAAACACATAGGGCCATAGTACATTCTTCACACTAACGCTACCGTGTGAGTGTTAACGTGAGCTTTGGTGGCCCTAGCGCAGGCCATCCATATTACATTCCGAACGCTAACGGGTTAAAAAACAAACAGTTAGCGATTCGGATCTTGCGATTTTCAGCGCGAGGTTACTGTACTTTGCGCTCCCAATGCTTAACAACCCCCCCAAAAATCATATACTCTCCTCTAATCCCATGGTGAGAACGGCGGCTTGATCCGATTCTTCTGGCCACCGGGAGCAGAGACACCCCGGGGGAATCCCCCAGTCGCCCTCTGCGAATCACCCCACCGACCTGCCGGATCTCACAAGGCGAGATCCTGAAGGTCATGTGACTGGTAGTGGAAGCCTCAATGGAGTCCTATGGACCCATGGAGGGGTTGCTCGTGGCGGTGCTTAGTGCTGCCACGAGCATCCTGAGGCTTAGCGTGGCATAACGGGGCAAGCTGCTAAGTCAGCGCCTGCCACATAACATCACGCTAAAACTGGGATGCTAAGGGTGCAGGTTTTCCTCCTTATTGTCTCCGTTTTAGCGTGAAGAATGTAATATAGGCCTGTGAGCTGGGAAACAGGTAGCGGGTGCAATTGCTCTCTGGGGTGAGCACTCTTGAAAGGTTCAGAGACCAGACCAGTGACTTTTCTTCAAACGGGGGTACATTTATTGCAGCAACCCACAGGTTATACACCACACTGTATATTGCTCAAAATAAACAGTTCAAAAGCAAAGAAAATTCCTAGCCTTGTCCCGGCACTAACTAAACATACAATAGTCCTGACTAACAACCTGTGCAAACCTAGTGTTTGTCAGGCTTCAGAAAACCAACCTTGTGCTCCAGCAGATAGAGACCGTCTGCTCCCCAGACTCCAGAGCGATGTCTGTTTGCCTCACCTGCACTAAATTGCCACTGAGACAAAGTGCAAAACCAGGTGCTTAGAGGTTCCGGAAGGTGTAAGAGAAATCTGGGTGACACATAAACCCCGGACAGGACCTTTCCTTGCTCTCTACATGATGCCCTGTTACAAGGCCATAGAAGTTTTAATTTTAATATGTTTAGGTTTTTCTTACAATACAATAGACTTAAAGCTTCTACATAGTTATATAGGCTGAAAAAGGACATGCGTCCATCGGGTTCAGCCTCTCCCACATAACCTACTGCTGTTGATCCAAAAGAAGGCAAAAAACCCAGTCTGAAATATGCAACATACTGGGAAAAAAACTCTACTCTAATTTCTGTGTGTGTCCACATGAATTAAAGCATCATTTTTGCCACCCATTTATAAATATTGTTGCAATTAACTACCATTTACTGCCAAACCCGTTTCAATAATGTTTATTGAGAAATCTGACTGCACTTCTTGCCTTATCGGTTTGAAAGTTGCAAGCCCACTCCTGGTCATTACACCGATGGCTTTAATCATTCCCTCCGTGACATGGCAAAGGAACTGGTGATGAAAATAATGACGGCATTGTCTAATAAGTTTTATTTTGTACCGGACCTACCTTGGTGGCAACTTCTGGAAATCCCAGATGAGCACACGTGATTTTATAGGACATAATACAGGGCTTTTCGAGACATGCTTTGCACACTTCCCAACTGGATTTCAACAAATCTTTACACTGTGCCTCTGCAACGCTCAGTCTCTTATTAATTTCCTCAAAAAGCTTCACTGCTTCCTATTGAAACAAAAACAGGTAAGAAAATTTTCATGAAATATATCATGGATTTAATATAAAAATCTTGGTAAATGCAGTAATTCTTAAAGTGTTGTGTAACCATGCTTTGAAATCTGGCACCCTTGGTTTATGCAGCCAAAGCTTTTTTAGCTAGAGCATCTGCAGGAACAGATTAATATAGCGGCTATTGATGCTACCCCCAATAAAACAAAGTTTAACTTGAGAAAATGGAATAATTTTTTTATATAATTTTCCTATATTTACTATTGAAAAATGCTAACCATTTAAAACCATTATCTATCCTGACGTCATGGTTGGATCTCAGTTCACACGTTGGTCGGTGATTGGTCACAGGCAGTCAGCTTTGAAATTTTGGAAACCCTGTATTCATAAGCACGAATGCTGGTACAACTAATTTATTCTTGATAGAATGGTTGTGTACATTAACTGCAATCGCAGGCTCGGCCACGTAGAGCTTTCATGGCATCATACTAGCAGGGTTATTCAAAGACATTCGAAAAGTCACTGCACGCTCGGTGACTTTTCGTTCTCTTCAATTCAGTTCCTTTTGCCGATCCCATTTCGGTGACCCTGCGGTGTATTCAGCAAACACCACAGGGTCCCCGAATTGCAGGGAAAAGCTGCCGCAAACCCGCAAAAACGAACCGCAAAACCCAGCGAATGCACGCCGAAAACCCTCAAAAACATCTGGATTAACCTGCCGAAAACCACGGAAAAACCCGAGCAGGGGCCAATCACCCGCAGCGAAGCCGCCGGAAAAAGCCGAGAAAGCCGAGACCGCAGACAGAGTGAGGTGAATAAATTAGGAAAACAGTTTGTATGAATGTTTGAAAAGTGAAACACTGCAAAGAAACTACTAAGCAAAAATGGCTGAAATTTACATATGAGGTCCAGGGAATGATAATTAAGTAAACTTTAAAAAAATAAAAAAGGACTTTTTTTTTTAAAAAAATAAAAAGGCTTAAAATATCCTAAAAAATCTATAAAGAGACTCTTTACTGCATATTTTTATAATGAACGGTTTATTAGATATTGAATTAAAACGGGAATATTTAACATTGAAGCCTATGGGATTCTCCTGAATAAACTTGCCGAATTAAACCTCCGAATGGCAGGGCATTTCGGGAACCTTTCACTGCTGGTTTGTGTTCTCTGAATAGCCGAAGCAGTGCTTTTTCATGGGGATTTCACTGCCCTCGAACAGGCACCGTATGGTCAGGCAATTCGCCAGGATTTGGCGAATTGCCTGCTCTCTGGATAGCCGAATGGCCAGGAAAGGTAACCGAACGCTGATTTTCAGCGTTCGGTTACCTTTCTCAAGCAATTTGGATCTCTTTGAATAACCCTGAATTTTAAAAATCCTGCTTATGTCTGTCAGTGTATACAGCGCTATAAAGTATTGATGTACAATGTATTAACCTCTTAACTACCGAAATCGAGATATCTCTGGCTTCAAAGGCACCATCTGGTGCCCTGATAGAGATATCTCGATATGCAGCCCAAAAACATATGAAATTCGATGCTGCAAACAAATTTCGTTTGCTTTTGGGCTGCAGAAGATGCCCCCAAAGAGCTAAAACTGTAAAATCAGCTGGCGAAAGCTCTGTAATATCAGGCTTTCAGCAGCCGATGCAGGAGAAAAAAATGACAAAAATAGACCAGCTGCGCAAACCCCTGTAACTCAATTTGGCAGTAGATGGCGCCATCTACTGGCCAAAAATAGGTTATTTACAGTAAGAAATACAGTGGGTATAAGCCCAAATATTTCTTACATTCTAATTAATTAGAAATGATTTTACAAAAAAACACTGGTTTCTGACAATGTTTTTTTTGGTAAATCACTTGGTAGTGAAGGGGAAAAATGAAGGGTATTAACCCCTTCACTGTGGGTGACGTGAGGGGAACTTCCTCATTGACTCCCGCTATATGCAGAGGACGTTCCCCACACGTCAACCATTTGCAGCAACCCTGAGAGAGATACTCACCTCTCTCCGGGGTCCTGCGGCATTCTGACTTCAGGTAAGTCAGACGCCACTTTTATAGGCCTCCCGACGTGAACGACGTCATCGCACCATGATGTCATTTTCAGGTGACCTCCCGGCAAACCCGGGAGATCGCCTGGAAGGAGGGGGGGGATCCTTTTGGATCCCTCTCCCTCCCGATCGGAGCCAGTCACCGCTTAAAAGGGGAGAGTCTCCCATTTTAAGCGGTGCCTGGCTTTAACCCCTGAGGCACCGGGACGCGATCCGGCGCCGGATCGCGGCCTAGCTCCTGTGGGGGCTGCCATCTGGGAGGCCTATAAAAGTGGCGTCTGACTTCCCTGAAGTCAGAATGCCGCAGGACCCCGGAGAGAGAGGTGAGTATCTCTCAGGGCTGCTGCAAATGGTTGACGTGTGGGGAACGTCCTCTGCATATAGCGGGAGTCAATGAGGAAGTTCCCCTCACGTCACCCACAGTGAAGGGGTTAATAACCTTCATTTATCCCCTTCACTACCAAGTGATTTTCCAAAAAAACCATTGTCAGAAACCAGTGTTTTTTTGTAAAATCATTTCTAATTAATTAGAAAGTAAGAAATATTTGGCCATCTTGGATGGCAGCTCCACCTCCGAGTCCCCCCTTGTCATCTGACATCATCGTGCATCATCTGTGGCTGCTTTTGCAGTATGCTTTCGGTCATTGTCCATCTGCACTGTGAAGCGCCGTCCAATGAGTTCTGCAGCATTTGCCTGAATGTGAGCAGATAATATTGCCCGAAAACACTTCAGAATTCATCCCGCTGCTTTTGTCAGCAGTCACATCATCAATAAATACAAGAGAACCAGTTCCATTGGCAGCCATACATGCCCACGCCATGACACTACCACCACCATGCTTCACTGATGAGGTGGTATGCTTAGGATCATGAGCTGTTTTCTCTGTTTTCACTCTGGGGAAGTCTTCTCTTGATTGTTGACTTTAACACACGTACACCTACCTCCTGGAGAGTGTTCTTGATCTGGCCAACTGTTGTGAAGGGTGGTTTCTTCACCAGGGAAAGAATTCTTCGGTCATCCACCACAGTTGTTTTCTGTGGTCTCCCGGGTCTTTTGGTGTTGCTGAGCTCACCGGTGCGTTCCTTCTTTTTGAGAATGTTCCAAACAGTAGTTTTGGCCACGCCTAATGTTCTTGCTATCTCTCTGATGGGTTTGTTTTGTTTCTTCAGCCTAATGATGGCTTGCTTCACTGATAGTGACAGCTCTTTGGATCTCATCTTGAGAGTTGACAGCAACAGATTCCAAATGCAAATAGCACACTAGAAATGAATTCTGGGCCTTTCATCTGCACATTGTAATTGGGGTAATGAGGGAATATCACACACCTGGCCATGGAACAGCTGAGAAGCCAATTGTCCCATTACCTTTGGTCCCTTAACAAGTGGGAGGCACATCTGCAAACTGCTATAAATCCTACACCGTTCACCTGAGTTGGATATACCCTCAAATTAAAGCTGACAGTCTGCAGTTAAAGTACATCGTGTTTGTTTCATTCCAACTCCATTGTGGTGTTGTATAGAGCCAAAGATGTTAGAATTGTGTCGATGTCCCAATATTTCTGGACCTGACTGTACATATAATAATGATATTTTATGAATATCCTAAGTCTGCCGAAAAAAAGGATATATATATATATGTCTGGGTCATATGTAACAGATCATGTGCCTGCCATCTGCCAAATGCTGCTTCCTCACTGTACACCCAGTTTCTCCACGTAACTCTCACACCTTTCTCCAGTACCTTAGCCGCAGCTTAAGGCCCGGTGCACGGAGAGAGCCTGACTAGCACCCCTAGAAATAAGCCGAAGCTGTAGACCTGGAGCCTTTCGTTGGCACAGTGAGCAGACGGTACCTGCTTTCCCAAATCATGAGCGGTGACTTCAAACTTGGTCAGAATAGAACTGGTTTAATCAAATGACAAGCATGGATTTTTATGGGGACAGACAGAAGTCATTTACATATAAACAATCACAGCCTCTTCTAGGAGGACCTAATCACACAGATACTTGTACAAACATTGACCTCTTGGAATGAGAAATCTAATTACATTAGGTAGACAGAATAGTAAACATTGCATAACCTTTAACCTAAAACAATGGGTGCCAGCAGATTACAGACTATTCAAATACACAGATGCCATTGTAGAAACTCCATTCTGTCTCCAGCCATTTAAACACATATTTTTTCAGAGGGAAACAGTCACTGTCAAGAAATTATACATTTAACTCAGCTGGGCTAATGTGAAAAAGTAGCCCATAATAGTTCCAGAAGCACAGCTGCAAAAGCTGCGTTCGCCTGTTTCAGAAGAACCGGCGACTGCAGAAATACTTTGCACTGTGTGCCGTGCGTCTGATAGTTGCAGGAGATGGCAAACAGCCCCAAAATCTCCCGGTTAACTGCTGGACCATAGTCTGTTGGCAGGAGGCAAGCCCGCAGCCCCCTCCAAGTCGCACAGTGACAGCGTGTTCTGTCCCAATACATCGTATAATAAAACGTGGCTTCAAATCGCGTTTAAACATGAGCAAAAGCGGTAAAAATGAGCTCCGCATACAGACGTGAAATGGCTCAGCAGTGAAAGGGTTAATCCTCCAAGACACGCTTTCTATAAGAGTTTGCAGGATGGACATTTTTTAATTGCGGGAGAGGCTGAACCCCTCTCTGGTCAACTGTATTCATAAAATTACAGCAGATCACACATGAAAAAGTAATTGAAATTACATGTCCCTCTGAGCGAACAGGAATAGACTTTTAATTATTCTAGTTTCCTATTGTAAATTGAGATGGAGATGCACCAGGGAAACCGTTACTTTAAGCAATATCCTTGTTTTAAGTTGGGACAGAGACATTCTTCTGGTTTGTAACATGGATTAATGTCATAGCAAGGGCTAAAAGGAATGTTGCTTCTTTGTTTGCTTTCACTGTATTTTCCACATTTTTTAGATTGTTTTATACAAAGCAATATATTCGTCTTATGGCAGCTCGCACTCAACTTTTTTTGCAGGCAAAGTGCTAAATCAGGAAAAAGGAGAACAACTTTAGATTAATAACTGTGCTGACTCTCAAATGGAATGTGCTCATAGCTTTATATCCTCAAATTACATCCGCTCAGATTGGGGCATGGGGAGCCTCTGTTTATTCATCTAAAGCTGTCCTGTTGTGTCCATATGTTGAAGAAACATAAAATGTAAGGCCAATGCAGTGCTTAGATTTTCATTATTTGTTTCCCAGTGGGATTGTTTCTATTCATCGCTTATTTACTTTAAACGTCTGTATCTGAATTATAATCAAACTTTGATAGTTTAAAAGAGGCCACCTCTGTTACCTATTTAAACATCGACCATTCCAATCAAACCATTTTGAAAGACTCAAGACGGGTCTAGTAGAGGAACATTCCTGTATGGTAATGTCAGCAAGTGAATATACATACTATTACCGCTGACATTTAAACATAAACCTAAAATCTTTGACGGATCACTGGTAAATCTTTATTTTCTCATTTAGAGACACTCTATAGTCAATAGACTATAGTAATATCTAATGTTATTACAAAAATTAGGAAGCAAGACGAATGTTTAGGGCAAAGAAAAACAGGGGGTATCCCCAAAAAAAAAAATCTGAAACTAAGTACATGAGCCCAAGTGGAAAATATGAAATCAGCCTTCAAGCTGGTGAGTGTGGGATTCTGACCATATGGATCACAGTAGGACAGCCATACTGGCTTATAGGGGAGGCACAAATGGTGTGGTAGAAGGATAAAACATAACTTTTAACGATGAATGAATTAAAAGCAGGATACAAAGATCCTATGGGGTAACAGACAAGACAATAAGAGTTACACAGGGAGGTGCAACCCCTACACTAGAGGAATCAAATGATTCTAGATACAGCACCCTGGTAATCAATAAGAAATAGCTGTACATCACTATTTCCCAAACCTGTCCTTGGGACCCTCAACCAGGCCAGATTTTGCAGGTCACTTTGGGGAAAAGCAGACTGAATCCTGCAATTACTGAGCAGCAAATCATATCACCGGTGCTGTGCTTCAGATATCTGGCAAACCTGGCGAGGCGGCGTGTCCGGAGGACAGGTTTGGGAAACACTGCTGTACATACTCAGTTATACAATTTTCAGACTGTGGTATACTGTGTTTTTTTATAGTAGATGTGGCGCTACCCCTCTACTCTCTCCCAACCAAACAGAAAACCTGAAAAAAGTATGTTCTATTATTACTAGATCCACCATATGTTTTTCATTCACCGTAATACATATGATTAACAATTGCAGCCGGTTCTGTAAGGTTTGGTCATAGCCTAGGGCAATGGAGTCTATTAAATTGAATACCTTTTTATTATCAAGTAGGTATAGGTTTAATGATCTCATATACTACTTGGTAGTGGGTCTATCCTCTTTTATTATTTCTTTACATCTTCACCACTCATTAGGGGATGTGGAACACCAACCCGCTCATTGTGCAATGCCCAGATAGCAAGGATAACTTGCCACAAACATGTGGCACATTTGAATTGTAAGTCTTGCAAACTTGCTGCATATTTTCACTGGAAAGTCATTAACTTGCAGAACACTTGCAGCACTAATTCTAGTTGACACCTTTAAAATTTGTAGCAAATTTGCTTTGCAAGTCTCTAGCAAGAGCAAAGGTGCAATGGCAAGTCTATAGCAAGAACAAAATTGCAATGGCAAGTATATAGCAAGAGCAAAGTTGCAATGGCAAGTCTATAGCAAGAGCTCTGCAAGTCCACAAACAGAGCTCTGCAATTGCTGTAGACTTGCAGAGCTTGCTATAGACTTGTCATTGCAACTTTGCTATTGCTATAGATTTTCTATTGCACATTTGCTTTTGCTATAGACTTGCCATTGCAACTTTGCTCTTGCTAGAGACTTGCAAAGCAAATTTGCTACAAATTGAAAAAGCGTCAACTAAAATTTGTGCTGCAAGTGTTCTTGACTATTCGTTTGGAAAAGCCACTTATACCTTGCCTGGAGTCCCCCTTGTGTCCTGTCTGCAACCCCAAGATACATACCCAGTGCCTCCCAAGAATCCTGGTCCCTCCTGTCTGTATATCTGTGAACCCCTGCATTACTGGGCTCAGACCACCCCACCAACTGTTAGAGAAACAAAAATAGATTTGTCCACCAAATCACTAAGACACGATAGAGCCCAATAATAAGACATGAATTACACTAATATAATTTGGAAAGCCACAGGGGTTTCAATCTGAATATATGGGTACAAGTTGAAACCCCTGGGCTTGATAAGGTTAGTGGCCCGTACAGAAACTTGGAAAGAGAAAAAATAAGAGGCTCTATTCCATAGTTGGTGATAATGTAGAGTCTTGAAATGCAATCAGTAGCATTAGGAAAAGTAAGTTTAATGTCCGACATCGATATTCTGATCTTGACGCTACAGTCAGGTGAAAAAGTTTTGTGCCTCGCAGCTTGCACGAGCTTACTGTCCTCAAGTGTCTCTTATGCTTAACCCTTTGCCACCGCAGGATGTGCTATGCCATCCTCGCAGCGGGAGGGCTTTGAAGATGCAGGGCGTACAAGACATACTGCTGTCTTCAAAGGGCCGATCCGCTGCTTCTTCTCCACAGGAGCAGAGTGAGGCTGGGAGCAAATAGTTCCTAGTCTCCCTCCACGTTCACGCCACAGCTCTGCGCAATCTTGCAAGAGTGAGGTCGCGTAGAGCTTGCAGCCTGGAAGTGCAAGCCTTCATGGAGTCGTACGGACTCCGGGAGCTGATACAGTAGTGTGGAAGCACTACCGCAGGTATCAGGGAGGTTAGAGCTGCGGTCCGGGTGAGGTGCTGAGATAGGACATTAACATGGAGACTAATGGAAAATCTGCCAGCGCACATTATCTTGGTTACCATTTCCATGTTAGTGTCCACAATGGAATACGGCCCAAGATTAGAACAATTTCGAAAAACTAGGATTTTTTTTCTATTTACAAGGCAGTTCAGTGAATTTTTTTTTAAAAATATCCACACATGTATTTTTGTTCACAAGCAGGGTTATTCAAAGAGATCCGAATGGCTGCCGAAAGGTAACCGAATGCTGAAAATCAGCGTTTGGTTACCTTTCTTGGCCATTCGGCTATTCAGAGAGCAAGCAATTCGCCAAATGTTGGCGAATTGCCTGCACACAGGGCCGGATTAACGTAGGGGCGGATGGAGCGGCCGCTCCAGGCCCCTTCCATTAAATAGGCCCACAGCTGCCCCAAGAATAGAGGAGCCATCGGCCGTCCGACAGATCTGCCACACGCGCGCACACACACAGCACACACACACACACACACCGTGATGAAGCCGATCCTCTCAAGCGGCCCCACCGTGTTGTAAAATGTGCAGGAGTATTTTGGGGCAGAGCAGCCACTAGGTGTCACTCATCAGCTGCTCTGTGAGACACGGCTGCTCCTCCCCATCCTCCAGCACCTCTTCCTGTTTCCAGCCATGTGGAAGGAAGGCGACTGGTAAGGAGAGCAGCTGAGCAGCAGACAGGGAGAAAGGTAAGCTTCCCCAGCTGATGATTCACCCGGGCAGCTTTTTTTTGTAATTTACCTTCACCCCTTATCCCCACCCCGCAGCTCTCCCTCTGAACTCATTCGGAAGGAGGGGGGGGCAGCATGCAGGGGGGACTGTAAAGACACAGACAGGAAGAGGGATCACAGACACAGAGAGAGAGGGGGGATGAAAGAAAGAGAGAGGAGGTGATGAAAGAGAGAGGAGGTGATGAAAGAGAGAGGAGGTGATGAAAGAGAGAGGAGGTGATGAAAGAGAGAGGAGGTGATGAAAGAAAGAGAGGAGGTGATGAAAGAAAGAGAGAGGAGGTGAGGTGATGAAAGAAAGAGAGAGGAGGTGATGAAAGAAAGAGAGGGGGATGAAAGAGAGGGGGATGAGAGAGGGGGGATGAGAGAGAGGGGGATGAAAGAGAGAGAGGGGATGAAAGAGGGGGGTGAATGAGAGAGTGGGGATGAATGAGAGAGGGGATGAATGAGAGGGGGATGAATGAGAGAGGGGATGAATGAGAGAGGGGATGAAAGAGAGGGGATGAAAGAGGGGATGAAAGAGAGGGGATGAAAGAGAGAGAGGGGATGAAAGAGAGAGAGGGGATGAAAGGAGAGAGGGGATGAAAGAGAGAGAGGGGATGAAAGAGAGGAGGGGATGAAAGAGAGAGAGGGGATGAAAGAGGGGGGATGAAAGAGAGAGGGGATGAAAGAGAGAGGGGATGAAAGAGGGGGGATGAAAGAGAGAGAGGGGATGAAAGAGAGAGAGGGGGATGAATGAGAGAGGGGATGAATGAGAGAGGGGATGAATGAGAGAGGGGGATGAGGGAGGGGGAATGAAAGAGAGAAGGAATGAAAGAGAGGGAGAGAGGGGGATGAAAGAGAGGGGTGCGAATGAAAGAGGGGGATTGAAAGGAGGGTGAAAGAGGGGGAATGGAAGAGGAGTCACAGAGAGACAGGAGTCACAGGGATGAGAGGAGTACAAAGAGAGTGAGGGATGAGAGGAGTACAGAGAGGGATGAGAGGAGTACAGAGAGGGATGAGAGGAGTACAGAGAGAGGGATGAGAGAGGCGTACAAAAAGAGCGAGGGATGAGAGGCGTACAGAGAGAGAGCGAGGTATGATTGAGGAGTACAGAGCGAGAGATGAGAGAGGCGTACAGAGAGAGTGAGGGATGAGAGAGGAGTACAGAAAGAGTGAGGGATGGATGCGTACAGAGAGAAAGGGATTAGGGAGGAGTACAGAGAGCGAAGGATGAGAGGAGTACAGAGAGAGGGATGAGTGGAGTACAGAGAGAGCGAGGGATGAGAGGAGTACAGAGCGAGCGAGGGATGAGAGAGGAGTACAGATAGAGCGAGGGATGAGAGGAGTACAGAGAGAGCGAGGGATGAGAGGAGTACAGAGAGAGCGAGGGATGAGAGAGGAGTACAGAGAGAGCGAGGGATGAGAGAGGAGTACAGAGAGAGCGAGGGATGAGAGAGGAGTACAGAGAGAGCGAGGGATGAGAGAGGAGTACAGAAAGAGGGGTGAGAGGAGTCACATAGAGGGATGAATGAGAGATGAGTCACAGAGGAGTCAGAGAGAGACGGACGGAGGAAAGGACTCAAAGATGTGTGACAGGGGTGGGAAAGAGTACACAGAAATGAGAGATACTACTTATACATACAGCACACATTACTGTGAGTTTTATTGCTGTGGAGCTCTGTGATACGCTCATACACTGCACATTACTGTGAGTTTTATTGCTGTGGAGCTCTGTGATACGCTCATACACTGCACATTACTGTGAGTTTTATTGCTGTGGAGCTCCGATACGCTCATCTGTGAATATATTATTCATGACTTCTCTATAGGACAATTTCACTGCCACTGAAGATTGTTGAATTTTGACGAATTGCACCGTATTTCGCTGTCAATGAGCCAGTATTTGGCGAACTGACAGTTTAGTAAATAGACGAACTGACACGAAATTGCACCATAGGGTGAAATTCACCGTTCGGTGCAGTTCGGTGGCAAGTTCGGGGCTTAGTGAATAACCCCTTCTGTTAACGCACTCCTACGTCAGTCGCCCAGCCACAAATCCACTCCTAGTTCACTCCAGCCACACACATTCATCAATCTCTATGACGCATAGCCCCCATTCACATCACATTCGGTCACTTTCACTCCTATGAATGATTTTTTTTTTCTGCAGCAGATATTTTTATTATTTATGGGACCTTTTTTATCATTTAAACACATTTTAATGCATTTTTATTGGTTTAAATACAAGAATAGTGTAGTTCCATTTATTGTTTTTGTCTGCAGTCCAGCGGGCTTCAGTGGCGTTCGGCTGTCAGTCCGGCAGCATTTGGCTGGGACCCTGGGTTGTCCATAGTCACTTGCAGTAGACAACCCAGGAAGTCTGCCATCGTACGACCTAGGTTGTCCGTAGTCTGACGACCACGTTGGACGTCAGAATATGGACCCAGTGGACGGTCAGCCTAAGTCATGTTCCGTTGTAGTGCTATAAGTAAATTTTTAAAAAAGGTGTAAATATCCTTTCAGATAAGCAAAGCAACGCGGATCGATGGTTGCCTAAGTATCTAAAAATAGGCCCACCGAAATCCTCAGCACCAGGCCCATGATACCCTTAATCCGGCCCTGCCTGCACATACGGTGCCTGTTCGAGGTCAGTGAAATCCACATAGCTTTGTCTATTCAGAGAACAAAAACCAGCAGTGAAAAGTTGCCGAATTTCCCTGCTGTTTGGTGGTTTCGTTCAACAGATTTATTCAGGCAAATCCCATAGGCTTCAATGTTAAAAATATTCCCGTTTTTAATTCAATATCTAATAAACCATTTATTATAATATTCTGCAGTAAAGTGTCTCTTTATTTATAGATTTTATTAGGGTCTTTTAAGCATTGTTTGGGATTTTTTTGCAAAAAATTTTTTCTGTTTTTTTCTAGATTTTTTTAAAACATTTGTAGCGCTCACTCGCGGAGGAGCCACTGAATTAACCTCGGGTTAGTCTCACCACACTAGGGAAAAAGTATACACCAGCACTGTTTTGGATTTTTATAGATCATATTCTTTACTGATCCCAATAAAGCAGCATATATAACGTAGATACGGTATTTAAAACGACAGGATTTCGTAACTCGGCGGCAAAAGAAAAAGATCAACCGCCTCAGTTCTGGAGTGTAAGTCCCGTGAATAATAGCTCAAAATTGTGTATGTGTATGGGTACCTGGGTACTGTATTCAACTGGCCAGTGAATGAAACAAATCTTCGACTAGTCACGTTGGGGCCCTGTGGATTTAACAATACTGCAGCGTGCGTTTCTTATTTTTGGAACTGCGGCCTGGGAGGCCTCTCACCCATCCGATAGACAATCTGTTCAGCACCCGATCAAGGATTTTTCTCCGCTGTGTACTGGGACACTGTGCCACCGGATCCGCTCCCTGCTTGTCCAATCTCCACACTGCGTACAACGATCTACCACCTGCACTCCCAATGGATCATCACGGTCTCCTAACTCGGGGTCCAGCCGGAACCAGATTATAATTCAGACCTCTCAGCGGTGCGTAGGTAGGTCTCTGCAGGGTCACCGTCCCGATCTCCAGCACCAGTGAGGCAGCGCCTGTACTCTAGCCTGGTCACGATCCCTGGCAGTTTCACGTGCGTCCTCCACCTGTCACCGCTCAGCTCACTCTGCCTCTCCTCTGCACGAGGCTGCTGATGTCTCTTTCCTCTTCCTCCACCACCCACTTCCTGTCCTCACCAAAGCATGATGGAAAACGTAGTTCAGTGTTTTCCTTGTTTGTCCAGCATAATCCATTAGGTCTCTGTCTCCCTCTGGTGGCCATAATAATTAAATGCAGCAGAACACAGTCAGTCACAGTCTTTAAAGCAGCACTACACATTTTTTCTGTAACGGACATTTTTATTATCATTCATTGGACCTCACATGTAAATTTCAGACATTTTCGCTCAGTAGTTTGTTTGCAAACAGCGTTTCACTTTTCAAACATTCAAGCGTACTGTTTTTTTTCTCTCACTCCATTCGTCTGCGGTGTCGGGTTTTTCCTGCGGCTGCTCTGTGATCGGCTCCTGCTCGGGTTTCTCCGGCGTCCTCGGGGTTAATCCAGATGTTTTTGCGGGTTTCGATGTGCATTCGCCTGGGTTTTGCGGTGAGTTTTCGGTGGCTTTTCCCTGCACTACGACGGCCCTGTGATGCTTGCTGAATACACCGCAGGGTCACTGAAATGGGATCGCCAAATCGCACCGAATTGAAGAGAACGAAAAGTCACCGAACGTGCGGTGACTTTTCAATTCTTTGAATAACCCTGATGTTGATCTTTTGTTGTTGTTTTTTCACACCTGAGATTTGCCTTGCTTGTGAGGTGGGCTTACAATTTTAATGGGGCTTATACCTTTAATAGACATTAATAATACAAAAATCTCCTTTTACCTTGTACGCTGTTTAGGATTTGGAGCATGTGATAAATATGTTTGCTCTTTTGTAAGAGTTTAGGCTGTCTGCTAGCATTATGTTGCCTCTCACGAGTGATGGGAGTTCAGCACGCAACATCCTGTGTTGTATTAATTTAGTGAAAGTACAGTGGTGTTCAAAATTATTCAACCCCCACTGAAATTGAGTGTTTTGGCCAGATTGACATTGATTTTGATCATTCAGTCATCTTGCTTACAATTAAATCAAAGAGGCACGTGTAGGTAAGACAAATATAACATAACATTTATAATGAAATAACCACAATGTCTTTTCTGTGCTCACATCATTATCAGTTTTATTCAACCCCAAGTGACATTCAATCTTAGTACTTAGCTTTTAAACGTGAAGCATAGCTTGACACAAGTGTCTTGCAGCGATCTACGGGTATCTTCGCCCATCGTCATGGGCAAAAGCCTCCAGTTCAGTCACATTCTTAGGCTTGCGCACTGCAACTGCTTTCTTTAAGTCCCACCAGAGGTTCTCAATCGGATTTAAGTCAGGTGACTGCGATGGCCACTCCAAAATGTTCCAGCCTTTAATCTGCAACCATGCTCTAGTGGACTTGGAGGTATGCTTGGGATCATTGTCCTGTTGAAAGGTCCAACGTCTCCCAAGCCTCAGGTTTGTGACGGACTGCATCACATTGTCATCCAATATCTCCTGGTACTGAAGAGAATTCATGGTACTTTGCACACGCTGAAGCTTCCCGGTACCTGCAGAAGCAAAACAGCCCCAAAGCATGATTGACCCCCCGCCATGCTTCACAGTAGGCAAGGTGTTCTTTTCTTCATAGGCCTTGTTCTTCCTCCTCCAACCATAGCGTTGATCCATGGGCCCAAACAGTTCTAATTTTGTTTCATCAGTCCACAGAACACTATCCCAAAACTTCTGTGGTTTGTCCACATGACTTTTGGCATACTGCAGTCGACTCTTATTCTTTGGAGACAGCAAGGGGGTGCGCCTGGGAGTTCTGGCATGGAGGCCTTCATTACGCAGTGTGCGCCGTATTGTCTGAGCTGAAACTTCAGTACCCACATCTGACAAATATCTTTTCTCAGCAGTCACACGGGGACTTTTCTCCACTCTACGCTTCAGGTAGCGCACAGCAGTCGAAGTCAGCATCTTCTTTCTGCCACGACCAGGTAGCATTTCAACAGTGCCCTTTGCCTTGAATTTGCGAATGATGCTTCCTATGGTCTCTCTTGGTATGTTTAACATCTTTGCAATCTTCTTATAGCCATTGCCCTTCCTGTGAAGAGTAATCACCTCTTCTCTTGTCTTCCTGGACCATTCTCTTGACTTCACCATGTTTGTAACCACACCAGTAAATGTCTAGAAGGAGCTGAGTATCAGTCATTTTAAAGCTGCCTAATGGGTGCTTATTATGCTTTATTGCTGCTCCGTGACATCCACAGGTGTTTTCAATACCTGATTGAAAACACTTGAATGAACCTCTGTTCTTCAGAGTGGTATTCTTTAAGGGGTTGAATAATTGTGTCAATGAAGAATTCACAAAAGAAACATTTACTACTGTATTACAAAACCAGTTGATGTCATTTTAGTTGCATATGGGTTCTTTAAAAAGTCCTTGTAGGATTTCATTCTGAATACAATTACAAATGTACACTAAATTCCCTAAAACCCTTTACAGCATTGGGGGTTGAATAATTTTGAACACAACTGTATATAAGTGACTCACGAGGATGTTCACTATTGAACACAATATTGCTTTCTTTCCTTTTATTGCCCTATATCCTCTGTTCGTTCTTCTTTATTTCTGCTTGTATTTATTTAAGTTTTTTAGGGGTCTACAAAAATGATTTTCCTAATGATAAAAGTCCTTCTACAGACCATAAATATCCTTCTGTGCCTTTTTGGTCTAGAACTTCTAGATCCATGTGCAAATGAACCAACTGACCAAGGGTCTTCTGCACTTGTCATCTCTCTGTTTTCAATCTATCAACACCACAGCCTTCATCCTATATGAATCTCTGAAACAAGTGTTATTTCTTATCCTGTCAGTGTTCTTTCTCTGCTTTTCTACCTTTTGAAACCCTTTGATGACTCCTCTGAAACACATACAAAATATTTTCAAGGCATCACAGCTGTAATCTTTGGCTTTTCACATCTTTTAGATACTCAACGCAAATCTCTGCATTACATAAATCTATTAAAAAATGAAGACGTCTGTTAAGTCCGGCTCACCACTCACATTTTGGTAATCGCCAAAGACATTTCCTGTGTCTGTTATTGTATTTTTTTAAAGAAGCTCTATTACAAGTAACAGCTGGAATAAAATAGAACATAGTCAAAGCATACTGATAAATGGGCGTTTTTCTATAAAATGTTAACTCTTCCTATCATTTTCTGTGTGCCAAACTTACTTGAACATTTATGTTTGTTTTGGCCTACCCATTGTACACCAGCTGACTATGCTGCCACTTTATAAATAATTGTAATTTTAAATCTCCAGCAATACTTCTTAGGCAAACTATTTCATATATTCTATATTCCACCACATTATAAAAACAGTGCCCATATTCCTTTTTCAGAGCTGGTCGTTGGATATAAAAGTGTAGAGGAAAAATTGAGCCATATTACATTCATCACGCTAAAGCGGGGACACTAAGGAGGAAAACCTGCGCCTGCAGGTTTCATTTAGCGTCCCCATTTTAACGTGCTATTACAGGGCAGGCGCTAATCCAGCAGCCTGCCCCGTAACATGGCACTAAGCCTCAGGATGCTCGAGGCTGCGCTAAGTGCCGCCGCAAGCATCCCCTCCATGGAGTCCATAGGACTCCATCGAGGCTTCCACTGCCAGTCGCATGACCCAGAGGATCTCACTTCTCGCGAGGTCCGGCAGGTCGGTGGAGTGATTCGCAGAGGGAGACTGAGGGACTTACCCCCCCCAGTCTCACTTTGCTCCTCGCGGCAAGAAGAAGCAGTGCTGTATCTTGGCCTAGGCCGACAAGGCCTAGGGCGGCAGTTTCCAGTGGGGCGGCAAAAACAGCAGGTACTGTGTGTCAGTCTGGCCGGGAACAGAGGAATTCAGCGGTGGATTGTAACCCTTTAAGGACCTAGGGTCTTTAAAGTCAATGCATTTATGGCGGAACAGTCCTGTCATTCCTCCTTAAAGGTTAATAGGCAGCAGAGGCCTTGTTATCTTTTGTCTGGCTATCCATCCTGAGTCTGACACCTCCTGGTGTCTCATTGCAGTGTCTGGTCAGCTTATTAACCCATTCAGTTAAATGGAGCGAGTTTTTCATTCTTACATCTCCGTTAATGAAAAAACTTCTTTAAAAAAAGGGTTATAAAATAAGGGGGAGAGGGCTATTAAACTAGATCTTATTTAATACTGCACCTTATAACAGTTACAAAAATTTACAAAGCGCCAACAAATTCCTTAGCGCTGTACAATGGAAGAGACAGAATAACAAATATACATACATGTTACACACACACTGAACAGAAGGAGGAAAGACCCTGCTCACAATCTAAGAGTGCTTACAATCTAAGAGAGGGGTGACACACTAGATGAGGCAACATATCACAAGAGAAATCTATATGAGGATCCATAACCCTTTCTTTAAAAATACTTCCAAATTGTATGGCCATTTTAAGAGTGCAAAAAATAGCTGTATATATGTCTCCTGCACTATCCAAAAATTGCTGGTTTCAAAACCTAATAATACTATAACCTATTGCCTAGTATCCTATTATATTAATATTACCATAGCCAGGGCTGGTGCTAGGCTATTTTGCGCCCTAGGCCAGACCAGCTACTTGCGCCCCCCCAAAAAAAAAAAAAAAAAGTGACATGTGTGAGCGTATCACAGAGCTCCACAGCAATAAAACTCACAGTAATGTGCAGTGTGTATGAATGTATCACAGAATCCACAGCAACAAAACTCACAGTAATGTGCAGTGTCTATGAGCGTATCACAGAGCTGCATAGCAATAAAACTCACAGTAACGGGCAGTGTGTAAGAGCGTATCACAGAGCTCCACATACCCCCACCCACACAGTCAAACCCAAACACACACAAGATTTATTGTTTACAAAATAAAATTTAAAAAAATAAAACCCCAAAACACCCCCCACCCTCCCAAGAAAAAAAAACAAGGGTGAGGAACGTTGGGAGAAACCGGGGAAAGTGGAGCAGAGGAGGTTGGGAGAAACTTGTCCTCCAATTTTAGGTCTCCACCTTTCCTTGGGTGATTGGATGGGGAGATTAACTCCACAATGAGGGAATACCAGGGGTTAAACAGAGCATAACAAATCTTGAAACCCCGGTTAAGGTGCGAGATGCTCCAGTGCGGCACGTTAACTGCCCAATAAAACACAAGACGCTGCTGGATGGACTATAAAGTCACGGACTGTAAATGGCACGTAACCCATTAACTGCCATATAAAACCCACGCCAGAACCATGAAATGCACCGGCAGCGCTGGCTCGGCTCACCCCAGCGGGAGAAGAGAAATCTCCAAAGGAGCCTCTGAATAAAAAGCACAGTGACCGGATCAGACTGGCATGATTAGACAGCTCACAGACAAGCTCACTGCTCACCCTGTGCCGCCCGAAATTCACTTCACATTTTTAGACGGGAGATTTTGATGGTCTCCCCAGGCCTGGTCTTCATGTGCCCGGTCTCGGTCTCCTCCTCCAGGCCGTGGGGGGAATTCCTGGTGAAGGGGGCAGGCCGCTGAGGTGTAGGGGGCGGGCGCCGTGCAGCTGTGTAGGGGGCGGGCCGGCGCCGGGCAGTTGAGGTATAGGGGCAGGCGCTGGCCTGCTGAGCGAGGTGGGGGCGTTGCAGCGTGCAGTGCTTCAGGGCCGTGCTGTCTGGGCAGGGGCGCTTCATGCCGCGGCCTTTGACAGGGCGACAAAAGGCAGCTCCTGACAAAGAGCCGTCTGCTGTATGGACGGGCCGGCCCTGCCTGTGGAGCTCAGCTGCACCCTAGGCAGTGCTGCGCTCTAGGCAGCCACCTAGTTCGCCTAGCGGCAGTGCCGGCCCTGACCATAGCATTAAATTCCACAGCTAATCGATATATAATAGGGATACTAGGCAATAGTGCACGAGACCCGTATACAGGTATTTTTGCAAAAAGGTTTTAGTAAAAATGCAAAATTCTCTCACACGGAGAGGGGGCGGGGGGCCCTTCGTGGATTCTTGCACCGGGGCCCTGAGGTTTCTAGTTATGTCTCTGCTATAAAAGCAAGCAGCAGCCAGGCCTTCACTGTCTGCTGGCATACTGCACTACTTTCCCAACGATTGTAAAGCTGCTAGGGGAGATACAAAGCATCTGACTGGCCCTGCAGCAGTGACAGAGCTGAGTGAGGGCAGGCTGGCTTCGACGAGTAGCAATCACTGCCTGACACCACGCCCCTGTCAGCTGACATCAGCCAGGGAGGAACCGACTGCCCGCACGCAGCAATGACAGGCTGTGGACTCAGGAAGCAGGGACCCCAGAGATACTGCTGGCCTCCAGCCCCTCCCAGCATGCCCAGCCAGCCCCTATGGCCCATCTATTACACTGCCACCAGATTATGCCACCTGACAGGCATTCCGCAGCATCCTGATCTGACAAGAGGTGCCTCCTTTAAGGTTTGAGCTGAGGGCATTTCTTCTAAGTGGTGAGTGACTAACACACATCACACACATCCTCCATATATACTGTCACCATACGGCTTCCCTCCATATATACTGTCACCATACTGCTTCCGTCCATATATACTGTCACCATACTGCCTCTCTCCATATATACTGTCCACAATACATGTCATGTAGTCCTGATTTAATCATTCCTTTTTATTTTTCAACTAAAAATAAAATATGATTTTGGTGATATCAGTGTGGTGCTTGTTGTTCAGTTTTAGTTAAACTTTATGTATACTATATACTAAGGGCAGCCCCAATTTTGGCAGCAAATCTCTCTGTCCTTGTTTTGCCCCAATCTCCCTCTTTTTAGGGGCTCCTCCATATACTGGGCTTGTTTTGTCTTTAAGGAATCCCCTGTAGGTTGTTTCTGGATGTCTTTAGACCCTCCTCCATATTCGGGGTGTGTAGATGTTTATAGGGGCTCCTCCATATATGTGTGCGTGTCTCTGCCAACTAGTTAAGCGATCATATCTTTTACTATGCGAGTTGTTTTTTTGCGGTTTTACTTAATATGTGTAACACAGACAAAAGTAAATCCCAGAGTCTCTATATTGTGTAACACAGACATAAGTAAATCCCAGACTCCTTGTATTGTGTCCTCTGTGTGTATAATGTGTGTAATGCAATAAGTGTCCTTGGGCAAGACACCTAACGGTATATACTCGCCACCCAGGACATACTTGAAAATGAGAGAAATCTCAATGTATCCTTCCTGGTAAAATACTGTCTCAAAAAAAAAAAATGATAAATCCCAGAATCCCTGTATTGTGTCCTCTCTGTGTATTATTATGCATAATACAGAAGTCATCTGTAAATTTGGAGGGGACCCAAAAGTTTCCTAAACTAGTTGGCAGGCCTCTCCATGCAGCCTGTACTGCACTAAGTGGACGATGGCGACTGCATTATAGCAACAGCCATCTTTATACACACAGCTGAGCACTAACATTAGTGTGAACTATGTAATATAGCCCATTCACTTTAAATTTATTGTTATTAAAAACTCTTATAGCTGTACCTCATTAAACAAGAGCTTCATCCTTGGATGTGCTATTGTATCTAGAGCTGAAATGATACAGGTTATGTTGGTGTGCCAAGAGGAGAGATTATGCTTGCCTCAGGAGATGATATGGATACCAGTACCCAGGTGATATGCTATGTTTTCATTGAAAATTAATATGGTCATAAATCTCATATACTTTGTTTTTGCGCACTATAGGTGTACAAGGTAAGTCAAACGCAGACTCCATGCAGACTCCTTGCTTGAGGTGCCTAGAGGTATCCACTATGCCCTCATGATAATTCTTAATGGGGCCAAAACCATCCACAGGGGTTGTGATTCTTTGTTTGCACAGGAGGTTGCCTTGGCACTTCAGCTCTAGCCACACTTTCTGGGTGATTGTATCCAGAGCTCCCTTAAAACGTTTCTATTTAGGGAAGCCTACCACCCAACCATAGGCGACTCTACAGGGGGGCAAGGGGGGCAATTGCCCCCCTAGGTTATTCCTTGCCCCCCCCATGTGCCCCCCCACCAAAAATCAGCATCCAGCTTCCCACACTTCTTCGGACCAACATATCTCCGTCGCTATGTTTTGTATATGAACGAACTAGGTGTCATTTGAAAGGGCAGATTCTGGCCTTTCCAATGATACCCAACATGACCATATTCAGTGTGAAGTAAATGTCAAAACATTGAATAAAAACGTGTACTTAAACTTAAACATTTTCGCAGGGTTGAAATGGCTCAGCAGTGAAATGGTTAATGTTCAGACTATACACTACATTGTGTATTACATTAGTTTTTGCCTTGGTTTTCGTTGTATATTAAGGGCTAATGGGTAGGCTTCATCCCTTACAGTATACATTTGTTTTTTCCTTGATTAATGGCATTTTACGGGTTGATGGGTAGCTACACGCCTCAGTGTATTCATTTCAGGTTTTCCCTTGAGTGGCATTTTACGGGTTGATGGGTAGGCTAAATGCCACATTGTTTATTATTTTTATTGTATTTCCCTGGGTTTATGGCATTTTCAGGGTTATTATGGAAGTTAGAATGTAAAGGGTCTAATGGTCTTTAGATCCTCTGCTTTTCGTCACATTTCGGGGAATTTATTTTGCCGAAAATAAGGTGAATTCCCTATTTAGCGAATGGTCACTGTAATTTGCTAAAAGTGGAGTCGCTGAAGCAGCTATCAGACATTCAGTGAAAACTGCCGAATTGCGGCAAATAAAATATTGAATTTAAGTATCAGGTTAGTACAACAAAAAGGCATCATTGCATCACATTACTCACCGCATCACACTACTCTGGGGTTTTGGAATCTTATTTATATATACTTATTTATGGCACTATTACCTGGTGTGAGCTAACCCTTGTGTCGGCGTGATTTTGCGTTAGCGCCAGGTTAATGGAGTCTAGCGCCTGACCAACAGATCATTTGCCTCCCGCTACAAATGGGAAAAAAAAATCACTTAGTGCGTTGCTATTAGCGATTTGTACCACAAACTTACTGTACTTTCCGCGTCCTTTACTTAACATGGGGAGCACTAGAGATCTCTAGCGCTTTTGCAGCTAACAGATCACTTGGTGCCGGCGCTAAATTTTTTGAGGTGCACTATTTGCAACATTTTACCTGCTGCTCAACCATGGTGCTAACTCCAAAAAAACAGAAAAGCCAGGTCCTTGTCCAAAATTAATAGGCAATTGAAAGGAATGCAGCACAGGTGTTCTCTTGGCCCCATACACCATAGTAATGGATCTGGCCAGCAATCTCGCTGCTGTTGCAGTCAGCTCTATTATAAATGTATCCTTTATCCACATATATCCTAATTCTAATAGATTGCCTAATTTTAAGCATTTTAAGCTGGGGGTTATTCATAGTATGTAAGTAGTTGATTATTAGGGTGACTTTGTGGACCATGTTTAAAGGGACACATGGATAAGTTTTGCCCTGAAACATGTATTATTTATATGCTGTAGCAGGGAAACATTTGTCGCTCACCTGGCCATCCTTTTGGATCTATTAAATGCATAGTAATGATTCTACATGCTGTTGGGTGGCATTTATCATGCAATGTCCATCAGCCTTAATATATGTGTGCATATAAACATGGATGATATGGCCACCGTGGAGGATTTTAATAATGCAGGGGTGTGAGGATATTCACTGGATGTGTTCATATTCAAGCTTGTGAGGGCGGGGGATAGGTATGGAAAAGAAAAACAGTTCTATCCTGTACACAACCGCATTAGCGCTGGGTCTCAGCCCGGTCTTAGAGTTTCCCTAGCGTGCGCCAAACGACCTTGTTCATGGACTACCCCGGACAAGGTGATCTGTTAGTAGGTCGTCAGGCACTAACAGGGTTATTCAGAAAGCGGTGAAAAGCAGGAGAATGACTGGAGAATAGAAAATTCTAGGTCAAAATAGCCGATTTGGAAAGGGAGATGAATGGGAGAATTTTTCTGGTTTGGCTATTTTGACCAAGAATTTTCCATTCTCCAGTCATTCTCCTGCTTTTCACCTCTCTCTGAATAACCCTGTAAGTTTTAGCGACTCGCGCTAAATTTTTCCTTTAGTGATGGCGTTTTAGCTCACACCAGGTGCTAGGGCCCTTAGTTTTATTCAGTGGTGTGATTTATTGGTGAAAATTATTAGTGCCCCCCCAGTTTTGACTGCGATATCTTCTGTGCCCCCCCTAAATATTGTTCCTAGAGTCGCCACTGCACCCAACTCACTGACGCAAGCATCCATTACTCTCACCTTGCAGTCCTCTGCTCCTGTTTCCAACCCCAACCCTTCTAGATTGTGTGAGTTCCTACGGGAATAGGGCCCTCATCTCCTACTTTACTGTTTGTCAAATGTTGTTCAATGTATGTAAAAGGCGGTCAATTGTTTAAATAGGTATTAATTAATATAAATGACTATCATTGATTCTGTATTGTCAGATGCGCATATTTGGGAGAACAATATCTCCTCTCTAATTAAATTTTCTATATTTTGACATGTTTGATTGTGGTTACTATCTACCATTCAGGTCACTTGCGCTAATTATGTAAATTGGTGAACGCACCATTTACTTGAGTGATACACTTATTTTCTCACTGAATCAATGTGGGATTTTTTGTTTAATTTAAACTAATTTGTGTTCTAATTTTGACAACCCTTCCAATTTTTTAATTGAACAATAAAAGTATATGTTTTAATTGAATAATAGGTAATTATTCCTCGTTAGGGGATTTGATATACATCTACTTTACTGTTTGTCAAATGTTGTTCAATGTATTGTAACCCTGTCTATACTGTGCCTATTGTACAGCGCTGCGGAATATGCCGGCGCTTTATAAATAAAGAATAATAATAATAATTGTATATTGTATAGCCCTCTCTGTAATGGCACAATCAAGCTAAAACGGTCATAGCTGAGTGGGAACTGGCCATAAGGCAGGCCACTAGTGCTGCTGCCCATTCTCAGTAATCTCATGAACCTTGTTCTGACATACGTAAGCCGATTTGATAAAATAAATTGTGTCCTTTTCATGGCAGTTTTTTTTTTACCATTTTTCACTCTGAGAGAATTAAAATCTGGGATTACCAATATTTCGGTTCATGAAAAATATTTGTTTCAAATTTAGACTTACAGCTATACTTTTCAATGGAAACATTTAACTGTATGCCGTGTTGTGAAAAAACCCAAATGCTGCTGAAGTGGAATCAGGCTGAAATATGGTTGCCATTATGAGCCAGGCGGCCATCTTGTTCAGCATATTGGTTCACTTGAAACTAACTAGGTAGATTTAGAATGAAGCTTACATAGTACAACAAATTCCTAAGATTCTAACAGAGAAGCAATTAAAATAAGGGAAGATCTGGCCTGCTCTTGGCAGAGAGAGACAGGATGACGAATGGATACATGAAGGTCACAAAGGCCTGCAGAAGAGACAAAGAGAGCGTAGAAACCAGACCATGTCTTATCTGAAATAAACAAGCACAGCCAAAAGGGAGGTGGGCACGGCCCGGATTGAGTGCGGCAGCAAATCACAAACTGTCAGACTAACATGAAGTTTGCCAATTTACGGTCAATGTATGGAATGCCTTTGTATTAACGATGGGAGGTATTAACCCACGTGGGGTGGAATAAATTGTCACCGGGAGGTGGGCTAATTGGGATGTACCTAATTATGTATTCGGGGTATAAAACCCCTCGTCGGGGTGAGAACGAGGCTCACTCATTGCGATTTAATCCTGTGTGAGCATTGTGTGACGTCACTAATAAAGTTTGCCTTTCCTGAAGAGACTCGTGTTCAGACAATCCTTGTTTGTGTCTGGTCCGGCTCTGTCTCGAGTGAACCTAGCAGATTCCAGTTACATTTCAAGTTGTTGATAAATGGATTTTCAGGTAGAAAAAAAAAAAAAAAAAAATCGGTTGAATTAAACTGAAATCTAACAGATGTGTTTAAAAGGCACAATCTGTATGATGCTGGACGAAAATAGTTTTTTTGTGTGTGTTTTACTGGCTAACTTTTTTTCCCCAGACAGCAGCATTTTTGAATATCGGCTCTGGATGAATTTTTTCAACTGAATCACATGATATTTTTGTTAAGGAGCATAAATAGTTAAAGACTTTTCACTAAGATGCTTCTATGCAAACAAACATAGTTGCTCATCACAAGCAAAGGACACAGATAACCATGTCACAAGAGCTACCACACACAAGGCCAAAACCTATGCACAAAGTTCTCGTTCTTGTTACAAAATTCCCCCTCCCCTTCTCTTCTCTCTTCAATAAAAGATGTATGCAAGCTCAGAGCAGGTGTGCAGTTTTGAAATCACTATTTGTGTGTGCGCGTCTCATTTCTGTGTCCCAATATCGGCCAATAGCAGGGGAGTCAGGATACCAGTGGTCGCAGGGCCGGACTGGCCTACCGGGATGCCGGGAGAAATCCCGGTAGGCTGTTTAATTTTTGGGCTGCCTGTAGCTTAAATGTTCACTCGCACGCAAGCTGCGTGCGAGTGAGTGAGAGAGAGACGCTCTGCCGGTCATTGACAGTGTGGAGGTGGATCTGGTGGCACGTCTCTTCCTCCCACTTGTCTCCGCCTCCTCCCATCAGCCACTTGTTCCCGCTCACAGGAAGTTCGGGGCCACACGCTGATTCATTTGGATGGAGAGGCAGCAGCAGGGCAGACTCCTAGGTGAGTTGTTGTGAGAGAAGCTGCTTTCAATCCATTCCTCCCTGCTTCTTCACTCACAGCCCTGCTGCCCCCTCCATGGTAACCAGCACTGCCCGGCCCAGGGTGATGTCATCATGCAGAATTTCTATGTGCTATGCAGGTGGATAGCTGCCCCCTCCCCCTGCTGCATTTTGGGAGTGGCTGTGTGGAGCTGGAAAGATGGCAGCATCCTGTGTGATAGCAATTTGTGAACCAGGTGAGAGGCTGGCCTGGCATGCTCTGACTTCTAGAGATAGTCAGGTCTTTCCCCAAATTTACAGTCAGATCCCCCTGCCAGGGCACCACCTGGCCATCACTCTCCCCCAGTAAAATCCCCTCAGCCTTCACTCCCCCTGTAAAATACCCCCAGCCTTCACTCCCCCCCTGTAAAATACTCCCAGCCTTCACTCCCCCCCTGTAAAATACTCCCAGCCTTCACTCCCCCCCTGTAAAATACTCCCAGCCTTCACTCCCCCCCTGTAAAATACTCCAGCCTTCACTCCCCCCCTGTAAAATACTCCCAGCCTTCACTCCCCCCCTGTAAAATACTCCCAGCCTTCACTCCCCCCCTGTAAAATACTCCCAGCCTTCACTCCCCCCCTGTAAAATACTCCCAGCCTTCACTCCCCCCCTGTAAAATACTCCCAGCCTTCACTCCCCCCCTGTAAAATACTCCCAGCCTTCACTCCCCCTGTAAAATACTCCCAGCCTTCACTCCCCCCTGTAAAATACTCCCAGCCTTCACTCCCCCCCTGTAAAATACTCCCAGCCTTCACTCCCCCCAGTAAAATACCCCAGCCATCACTCCCCCATCCCCCCAGGAAAAAAAACCCGGCCAACACTCCCCCACCCAGGAAAATACCCCAGCCATCACCCCCCTGTAACTCTCCCCCACAGTAAAATACCCCTGGCCATCACACAAACACACACATCCAGTCCCCCACAGACAGACATGCACATCCAGCCCCCCTCCACATACCCAGGCCCAACACACACACACTTAACAGGTGTAGCCAGAGCCCCAGAGTGAATGGAGCCCCCACTTTCCTTAGTTATTAGGGATGCACCGATACCACTTTTTAAGACCGAGTACGAGTACAGATACTTTTGTTCAAGTACTCACCGATACTTTTATTTTATGTCATGTGACGCTTTCCAATAAGAACAGACCTCCTATAAAGCCCCCAGGTCTCATGGATATTGCCCCAGCTCATGGATATCCTGCCCCCCAGCTCATGGATATCCTGACCCCAGCTCATGGATAATTGCCCCCCAGCTCATGGATAATTGCCCCCCTGCTCATGGATATGCCCCCCCCTTGCTCATGGATATGCCCCCCCTTGCTCATGAATATGCCCCCCCCTTGCTCATGGATATGCCCCCCCCTTGCTCATGGATATGCCCCCCCCTTGCTCATGGATATGCCCCCCTGCTCATGGATATGCCCCCCTGCTCATGGATATGCCCCCCCCTTGCTCATGGATATGCCCCCCTGCTCATGGATATGCCCCCCTGCTCATGGATATGCCCCCCCCTCATGGATATGCCCCCCTGCTCATGGATATGCCCCCCCCCTCATGGATAATGCCCCCCAGCTCATGGATATGCCCCCCCGCTCATGGATAATGCCGCTCATGGATATGCCCCCCAGGCTGATGGATATGCCCCCCAGGCTGATGGATATGCCCCCCAGGCTCATGGATAATGCCCCCCAGGCTCATGGATATGCCCCCCTGCTCATGGATAATGCCCCCCAGGCTCATGGATAATGCCCCCCACTCTCCACTCATACTTACCTTCCTTCAGCGCCGCCGGGAAAGTCTTCGCGTGCGCACACTCCTTGGATGGACCCCAGCCGCGACCACGTGGGACCATGTGATCGCGGCTGGGGTCCTTCCAACGAGCGCGCGCGCGCGGAACTTTTCCCGTCGTAAGTATGAGCGGAGAGCAGCTGCAGGGCCTGTCCGAATGCTCTATCTGCATTCAGACAGGCCCTGCAGCTGCTCACTTTGTTTATACTTACCTTCCTTCAGCGACGCCGGAAAGTTCCCGCGCGCGCGCGCTCGTTGGAAGGACCCCAGCCGCGATCACATGGTCCCACGTGGTCGCGGCTGGGGTCCTTCCAAGGAGTGTGCGCACGCGAAGACTCCCGGCGGCGCTGAAGGAAGGTAAGTATTAAACACAGGGCGGAGAGCAGCTCCAGGGGCGGCTGTCCAAATGCCGATAGAGCATTCGGACAGCCGCCGCAGCCCCTCGGATACCGGCAAGCCGGCTCAATGCCGGCTTCCGGTATCGGAAAAAAATAATCGGGGGTACTGCACGAGTACCAAGTACTCCTGCAGTACCCGGTATCGGCACCGATATCGATACTAGTATCGGTATCGGTGCAACCCTATTAGTTATTACCCTCCCCCCAAGTGACCCCATTAACCCTCCAATTCCACATAGTGAGAGTGCCCACGCCCCTTCATTTCCCCACAAGGAAAGACCTCATCCCTTACCGAAAATGAGTAGCCCTATTAACCCCTTCCACCCACTGTAAGGGCCCCAAAAACCCTCTCCAAGCATCAGAAACAGTGATGGCCCTAGGCTCTGGTGGCAGACGTCACGCTGCGCTCCCTGTAGCCTAATCAAAGGGCCAGCTGCCATCTTGAAGTCTGTAGGGTCAAAGCTCCACAGTAATGTGTAGTGAGTATGAGCGTGTCGCAAAGCTCCACAGTAATGTGTAGTGAGTATGAGCGTGTCGCAAAGCTCCACAGTAATGTGTAGTGAGTATGAGCGTGTCGCAAAGCTCCACAGTAATGTGTAGTGAGTATGAGCGTGTCGCAAAGCTCCACAGTAATGTGTAGTGAGTATGAGCGTGTCGCAAAGCTCCACAGTAATGTGTAGTGAGTATGAGCGTGTCGCAAAGCTCCACAGTAATGTGTAGTGAGTATGAGCGTGTCGCAAAGCTCCACAGTAATGTGTAGTGAGTATGAGCGTGTCGCAAAGCTCCACAGTAATGTGTAGTGAGTATGAGCGTGTCACAGAGCTCCACAGATGCATGTTCTCCCTAGCAATACACAGGGCCATGCAACCTGCATGACTAATAATTATCTAATCCATGATGGCCCCCATGATGTTAAAACTGTTAATTAATGTTCATACACACCACACATTGCTGTGAGTTTAATTGCTGTGCAGCTCTGATACGTATCCTTTGTTTGCACGTATCACAATATGGGGCTGGTCTAAAAAAAAAATTTCCAGGGCTGCTTTTTATTCCCAGTCCGGCCCTGGGCCCACATACAGTTCAAAACATAGATGTAGCAACTCAAGGAGGTTCCTATGTAACAATAGAGGTTCCCCTTTATAGGGTCTAATTTCTATTGTAACAATCTTGAAACCACTATTGGCCAATTTTGAAACCAATTTCGTGCATTTTAACTTGGTTGGTTACGCCTATTTTAAATTCTTAAATACTGTAGCTTCCAGGTTGTAAGTTCCCACAGTAATGGTGCCGTCATTCCCTCCTGTGTTGGTTTGTCAAACAATGTTCGGTCTCAATTCATTGTTACATTGTCTATATTGAACCTATTGTTCAGCTCTGCGGAATATGTTGGCGCTATATAAATAAAGAATAATAATAATAAAAAGTCTAGCCAACTCTACATACTCATACAAATTTCAGATGAGGGTGAAGGCAACTTAACCCTTTCAAGGATATTTTTTGTATTTATTGGTTTACACTCAGCCTGTACCCACCGCTAGTACCATTTTGCCATCATAGTTACTGGCCAGGGTGAGCCTTAAATAGTAAAGAAAAATTGACATTACAAATATGCTTTGATTCATTTTCTGGCACTGGCAATTTAGCTGATGCCATAACATATCCATGCTAGCAGATAACATGTAATGTATTTTGTCTAGTAGCTACAGTAGCTTTACTTTCTCATCTTACCTCTCTTTCCTCTGTTGTTTTCTTTAATGATTTCAGCATATTTTCATGTTTGTTTTCATTTGCTTCCACAATTTTCTTCATCTGCTTGATTCCTAGCAAAGCATTCTTTATCTCATGCTCTACATATTCCTCCCCAAGCTTAGTAAGTGCTGCCATGAAACGTAGAAAGCAATTAATAAAGCAACAACACTAGAAACAACACTTTAAAGGGCCCTATTCCAAGCTTGGTGTAAATGTGGCACTCTGTATTAAACACATTGCACCCCAAAAGAGAATACAGTATGCAGAATGAAGTATTAAGCATTTTTTTTATTTTGTCATTATTGACAAGCCCATAACTGTGTATTCCCCATAGCTCTGTTGCTGCTGCCTTATCCTCCTACCAGCAGGGGGCGATTTCTGTGTTCTCAGCCACAGGGACTGTGATTTGTGCCATGTGCATGTCTCAGTGGTTTAGTAGTTCTGAGACAGCCATTGAATGCAGAGGAGAGAATCAGAGGATCCAGAGAAAAAAAAAAAAAGAGATATTTCTTGGTTTCCGAATGAAAAAGCAAAAATAAATGTGTTGTATTAGAACAAGCTCCATCTCTTGACTCCACAAATGCAACATAAACTTCAGAGCTGGTGTAAAAATAACAACACCATAGAATATTATGGCTCTGGGAAGTTTATGACCGCACTGGTTATCTGTACACCTAGTTTGGAATAGAACCCAAAGTACGTAGATTGGATGATTTTTCTTACAAGTTTCAAATCGACATGGGTTGAATAACATCTCATATTTTAATCATGATAAGGACAAGGATCGGTACAGGTTTTGTCTTCTGAACCTTGTCCTGGCATGATGTTGAGTTTTTTTTTATAATTCTTTATTTTCCATTTTTCAAATACAAAAAAGGGCATCTTATCACAAAACCACAATGTTAGAGATTGCTACTGGTTAGCCCTGAGGAGCCCCTGCCAAAGGACCGCAGGGGGTAGACCCCGAGGAGGGGGTAAAAGAAGAAATTAGAAAAAGATCAAAGAAACACAAACATGGAGGAAAAAGAGAGAGGAAGAGACCTCATAGGGAGGGGAGGAGGGGAAGGGAATAGGGTGCCGCCCCAAAGGAGTGCATAACCCAGGTATCATAATCCGCCAGAAAAACAAGCAGTCCAGCTCTTAACCCACATCAAACTCCAGCCAGGGGTCCCAAATCTTACTGTGTTGGGGCATGGTGTCATGTACAAGAGCTGATAAACGATCCATGTCCATATTATCTCTGATCCGAAGATACACCTGCGCCATAGTCGGAAGGGACACAGATCTCCAGCCTTGGGCCACCGCTCTTCTAGCCGCCAAGACCATTTTATGCACCAGCTTATTCTCCGGTCTCGATAGGGCGTCCTGGGTGCGGTGAAGAAGGAATGTCCATGGGTCGAAAGCCACTCCACACTGTAGGACCTCTTGATGTTGAGTTTTAATGTGAATAAGTGCAAGATAATGCACCTGGGACGTAAAAACCCAAGGGCTGAATATAGAATATTTGATACAGTCCTAACCTCAACATCTGAGGAAAGGGATTTAGGGGTTATTATTTCAGAGGATCTAAGGGTAAGTAGTCAATGTAATAGAGCAGCAGGAAATGCTAGCAGAATGCTTGGTTGTGTAGGGAGAGGTATTAGCAGTAGGAAAAGGGAAGTGCTCATGCCACTGTACAGAGCACTGGTGAGACCTCACTTGGAGTACTGTGTGCAGTACTGGAGACCGTATCTCCAGAAGGATATAGACACCTTAGAGAGAGTTCAGAGAAGGGCTACTAAAATGGTGTACGGCTTGAAGGAGAAAAGTTACCAGGAAAGGCTTAATGATCTTAACATGTACAGCTTGGAAAAAAGACGAGACAGAGGAGATATGATAGAAACATTTAAATACGTAAAGGGAATCCACAAGGTAGAGGAAGGGAGTATATTTAAAAGGAAACAAAATAGCAAAACAAGAGGACATAGTCTTAGATTAGAGGGGCAAAGGTTTAAAAGTAACATCAGGAAGCATTATTTTACTGAGAGGGTGGTGGATATATGGAACAGCCTTCCAGTAGAAGTGGTAGAGGCCAAAACAGTAATTAAATTTAAAGCAGGCATGGGATATGCATAAGGCTATTGTCAGGATCAGAGCTGGTGGGGTCCCAGTCTGGTTGTATTAAGACCAGTATGCAGTGAGTTCAGGGGTTATTGATAAACCGTACCTTGTGGGGTAGCGGGGAGTCAAAAGGGCTAGGCAAGAATCGTAGGAGACGGTCTGAGGTTCAAGGGCTGGTAGAGAGGATGCAGAGTCGGTGGGCAAAGCAGAGGTCTGGTACACATAGAGCATAGGTATCATAGGTCTTTTCAGGTCAAGGGATGGTAGTTAATGCAGAAGTCCAGAGGGAGGGGCAGAGAGAACCTTTATTGCAGACACAGGGGTGTGGTGTGTGTTCTGTGTTTAACTGTGAAGGTTCTGGTCAGCAAGAGCTGAGACTGGGCAGCACTTTTCATGGATGTGCTGCAAGCACGGATTAAGCAGCAAGGAGCAGGCATGGATCCTGACAGCTATCCTAAAGAAAAGATAAATCCAGGTAAAGTATCCATGTAATTGGGCAGACTAGATGGGCCGAAAGGTTCTTATCTGCCGACATTTTCTATGTTTCTATGATGTTCAGCTAAACGCGCTATGGTTTACTGCACCATTTGTACAGAAGAAAAGGCCAACAAGACATTATCAGGACTTTATTGGTGAAGACAAAGAAAATTTCAACGAACTTCTGGTCTTTAGAATCTTGAATTTTATTCTCACTTAGCATGAATATCAGTCTGTTGTACAAGCCGATGTTCTGGATCAGCTTCCTTTGTAACAGATATGACTCCCTAACACCTGGAGAATTGCTACTCATCCAAAAGTTGAATACATCTCATGGGGTGCTTCTTACTTTATGATAAACTTTTGTATGTGGTGAGTTACAGGAGATATGTCATTCCTACTAGCTATTGCTAGATGGCAATCCTGAATAAAGCTCTTGTAAATTCCTCTGTCACACATGGTTGCGGAAATTAGCATTTATTTGAAACATGTTACACAAAATTCTTATTTCACTCACGGGCTTTATTTTAAATTAGATAAATGTATATTCGGTAAATCTTTCAATTTGTACCACAGGGTTCTTTGTATAGTTGTGATGTATATTGCCTTACTCATTCAAGTGTAATTAACTAATTATTTTATGCTTTTGTAACTTATAAAACAACATACCTTTCATTTTTTTGCTGTCGATGGTATCTTTTCTTTCTGGCATTGGTATGGCTTGTAGATAGTTTACACATAGCAGGGATGTTAGCAGTGCACTCAAAATCCTCCAAGTCCCAACAAAAAAGAAAGATAAATGTTGTTACTCACACAGTTCTATACTGCTCTTCGCACAAATAAAAGCGATAACATACAGGGTTATTCAAAGAGATCCGAATGGCTTCCGAAAGGGAACCGAACGCTGAAAATCAGTGTTCGGTTACCTTTCTCGGCCAGTCGGCTATCCAGAGAGCAGGCAATTCACCACATCCTGGCGAAATGCCTGTACATATGGTACCTGTTCGAGGGCAGTGAATCCCCATAGAGAAGCAATGCTTCATCTATTCAGAGAACACAAACCAGCAGTGAAAGGTTCCCCTAATGCCCTGCCATTCGGTGGTTTAATTCGACAGGTTTATTCAGGAGAATCCCATAGGCTTCAATGTTAAAAATATTCCTATTTTAATTCAATATCTAATAAACCGTTGAATAGAATATTCTGCAGTAAAAAGTCTCTTTATATATAGATTTTTTTAGGATATTAAGCATTTTTCGGGATTTTTTTTTTTCAGAAAAATTCCTTTTTCTTTTTTCTGTAACCGCGCTTTTATTATCATTCCCTGGACCTCATATGTAAATTTCAGACATTTTCGCTCAGTAGTTTCTTTGCAAACAGCGTTTCACTTTTCAAACATTCAAGCAAACTGTTTTTTTTAATTTATTCACTCCATTCGTCTGCGGTGTCGGCTTTTTCCGGCGGCTGCGCTGCGTGTGATCGGCTCCTGCTCGGGTTTTTCCGGCGAGTTAATCCAGATCGTTTTGCGGGTTTGTGTGCGCGTTTGCCCTCGTTTTGTGGTGAGTTTTCGGCGACTTTTCCCTGCATTTCGGCGGCCCTCTGGTGCTTGCTTAATACACCGCAGGGTCGCCAAATCGTACCGAATCTAAGAGAACAAAAAGTCACCGAACGTGCGGTGGCTTTTCGATTCTCTTTGAATAACCCTGTGTTAGTGTTAAAAAGAAAAATACAAAAAGCGCTATGAAAATGTGTTCCTTTTTAGAAAGTTGACATTAAATGCTATGTGGGAATTATGTCGTGTCACGAATAGGAATGTTGAAGTTTTATTATTGTAAGGCAACAAAATATTAAAACCTATTTTTATATTGAAACAAGTATGGGATACAGATGCTGCCCTGTGGATGATTCTATCCTGTGTATCTTCATTTTTATGTTCTACTCAAATAATCTGCTAAAGGCCCTGCTCCTATTTTAAGACCACATGTGATTCCTCTATCAACTCAAGAATTCTCCAAATTCTTCCAGTCACTGTACAGTGCATCTGGTCATGTCATGATGTACAGGGTGTCCATAAAGTCTCTTTACAATTTCAGCAATTTATTACAAAGGCAAATGAAAAGACAGATAAGTGAAAATTCCAAAATGAGACGTATATATTTAAGTTTTTTTTTGCCTCATTTAATACACCTCTATATGGGCACCATTAGTTGCAACTAAGGATTATTAAATGAGGCAAAAAAATCTTAAATATATACGTCTCATTTTGTAATGATCTTCACTTATCTGTCTTTTCATTTGCCTTTGTAATAAATTGCTGAAATTGTAAGAGACTTTATGGACACCCTGTATATTTCAGAACAAGATACTTTCTTCAGATCTGTCACATCAAAACCATCATCGACCATCAGGACCACTTTGAATCCACATGTCAACTTCCTAGTTTTCTGCCAATCATAGATCTTTGTGCCTTCTACTCTCATTTTCCATCATCACGTCACTGTCAGATACCAGAGATCTTTGTGTAGATTCGTCTGCTTACTTTAAATTCCTATACGTTCATATCCATTCACAGATCCCTTTGTATTACACCTTTCATGTAACATTATTCTTGACAAACCAAACATCGCCGCTACAAAACCCCTCTCTGAATTTAAAATCTCTCTCCATGTTTCACATCTTAACACTTTATTATTGTCACGACTCCTGCCAAATAACACCAGAAACCCATAGATGAACCTGTGCCCACACCTGAGACACCAGCACCTTTCCTGCCATGACCTGTGTGTTTCCAGCCCAGGTTTTGGAGTGCCCTGGTCTTCTTGCCACTCCACTCCTGGTTTGCCCTGCACGTGTTGTTCTCAGTACTCTAATTGGGAGCAGGGAAAAGAAAGCCACGTCTGGGCCTCATGACTTCAACATTGCCTAAAACATTTGGGTAGCTACTGTAAGAAGCCTCCTCTCGTTGCGGTCTCCTGTTCCCTTGCCTCCAGCCTCTGCCGTGTTCCCTCCAAGCCACAAGCCTCTGCCGTGTTCCCTCCAAGCCACAAGCCTCTGCCGTGTTCCCTCCAAGCCTCTGCCGTGTTCCCTCCAAGCCTCTGCCGTGTTCCCTCCAAGCCTCTGCCGTGTTCCCTCCAAGCCACAAGCCTCTGCCGTGTTCCCTCCAAGCCACAAGCCTCTGCCGTGTTCCCTCCAAGCCACAAGCCTCTGCCGTGTTCCCTCCAAGCCTCTGCCGTGTTCCCTCCAAGCCACAAGCCTCTGCCGTGTTCCCTCCAAGCCACAAGCCTCTGCCGTGTTCCCTCCAAGCCACAAGCCTCTGCCGTGTTCCCTCCAAGCCACAAGCCTCTGCCGTGTTCCCTCCAAGCCACAAGCCTCTGCCGTGTTCCCTCCAAGCCACAAGCCTCTGCCGTGTTCCCTCCAAGCCACAAGCCTCTGCCGTGTTCCCTCCAAGCCACAAGCCTCTGCCGTGTTCCCCCCAAGCCACAAGCCTCTGCCGTGTTCCCCCCAAGCCACAAGCCTCTGCCGTGTTCCCCCCAAACCACAAGCCTCTGCCGTGTTCCCCCCAAGCCACAAGCCTCTGCCGTGTTCCCCCCAAGCCACAAGCCTCTGCCGTGTTCCCCCAAGCCACAAGCCTCTGCCGTGTTCCCCCCAAGCCACAAGCCTCTGCTATGTTCCCTTCAATCCTCCAGGCGTGCCCTCTGCCTTCAGTAATCCTGCCTGCACACAGCCAGACCTTTTTATTTCCTGTTTGCCTGTTGTCTTGTGACTCCTGTATGTCTCCTTAAGTGTTGCCCTCGGTGTCTGTCTGCTTACCTTGTTCTGATTCCAATCCACCGTGTCTCTGTTTCTCCTCCATTCTAAACCCAAACCAGCCCTTTTCCTGCCCTCTTCCACTCCGGTACTCAGGATCCCCACCTTTCACAATACCTTGTCATTCAGTTGCCCTTTGTATTATTTTCAACGAATAAACCCCCATTTGGACCCTGTTTGGTTGTCTGCCAGTTGTATCATTGCATCCTGGGCTAATACCTTTGACCCCGGTACACCATAAATAAACGCGACAATTATAAAAGAAAAAAGAAGTGAGGATTTCAGTTAGACCTATCTTCTAAGGACTTTCTCTGTAAGGGTCCCGAGTTATAAATAAGCAGATTAATTTTACAGCAAAAGTCACATTATAACAATGAGGGAAATTCACATATGGCAAGATAAAAAAAACACAATTACTACTGTATGTACATTAGTAGAAATCAAGTATAAAACAAATTATTACCATAAATCAATTAAAACGCTTCAGGCATCAATCTTATTATTTCTATGTTTTCAGAGGGAAAATAAGCCCATTGTAAACACTCAAATTTAGTGGCAGTCAAAATAATGACAATGTATACTTTGGAACAGATTTATAGTACGGAATTATTTATTTAGTTATAAAGGATTTTACCAGGAAGGATACATTGAGATTTATCTCGTTTTCAAGTATGTCCTGGGTTCAAGAGAATGACCAAACATAAACTGGAAAATGGAATACATGTGTCAATATTAGACATAAAATATATAACGTTGTCACTGTTCAATGTGCTACTGTAAGATTAATAATTTTATTGGCAGTTTAAACCAGCTGTAACAGGATTCAAGATGTTCTGATCTGCTGGAAAACCACCAGTGGAAAATGCCTAAAATATTCACGACTCATGAAAAGTATGCTAATGCATATTTATAAAATTGTGTGTTTGTGTAATATATTTTACCAAGTGTGACAGAAAGCAAGAGTTTTTATAATTATATGGAATAAATGATCAGGGGCAGCATATAAATATATATATATATATATATATAAAAATCACGAGTATAGCAGTAGTAGTGATACCTTTTTTATTGGACTAACGTTACATTTAAAGTACAAGCTTTCGAGAGGATTCCTCCCTTCTTCAGGTATAGAAGCTAACTGATCAGAATAATAGAATAAAACATAGGGATAGTCATAGGGCTCACAGTTGGGGGCGTTAGATGTAGTACATTGCCAAATGGCATGGTCAGAGGGGGAATCAAATAAAAAAAAAAAAAAAAGAAGAAGGGAGGAATCCTCTCGAAAGCTTGTACTTTAAATGTAACGTTAGTCCAATAAAAAAGGTATCACTACAGACTGCTATACTCGTGATTTTGGCATCTGGACTAACACGGCCGACCTAATCTATATATATAAAGTAACACAAATGGCTGAAATATACTCCATGGACTAACATATAAGCAACATCTCTCATTTTACAGTTATATAACAACTAGTTAATGCCGAAGAAAACTAGACATTCAGATCACTGATCAGTATTTTAAGATATAACATGGCTAAAGTAATAAAATAGAATACCAGAATGACATTTTTCACTCCTCTGACAGAGACTCGTAAAGGCTCCAATCCAGTCCCACGGGATAGTGTGTATTTTTCTGGTGCACATGTATCTCTTGATCTGTTCTTTAATCCAATTATCAGAATAAATTGTGATTAGGCTAATGGGTATTTGTCACTCATTCTGCTGGTTTAATCCCTGTGATTTAAACCAGTCCTAGTTTGAGTACTTTTTATAATCAAGGTTTGTAATCTTGTAGACACAGGGATGTTAAAGTACAGACAGGAATCTATGAGCAAAGAAGGGTAGCAGAGAAGAGTATCAATACTATCAGGTCGACTCACTACAGGATGAAGTCAGAGAAGTGAAAAATCTAGGTCGAATAACCAAACCTGAAAAATTCTCCCATTTATCTCACTTTCCAAATCGGCTATTTAGATTACATTGTTCTCTTCTCCTGCCACTTCTCCACACTTAGGTCGCGCAGCAAATTTTTTGCACACAGCATTAAATGTTAATGCGCGTAAATTAACGCTGGTATTAAAATCCGAGCGCATCTTTTCATCCGTCCAAAATATCACGCGTAACAAAATACGCGCGAAACTGCTCGCAAATTAACATTGCGCGCAGAAATCGGTAGGCAGACTGTTTTTTCATGCGATTCAGCCAATCAGAATTAAGAACCACAATTGTCTCCCATTCAGTAATATATATATATATATAGAATGAACAAAAAGGTCTTTGCACTCACGGTTCACAGTGAAGTTCCTCTCACACCCGGTGCTTTAGCAAAGGCTGGACTTGGTACAGATAGCAAGGATGCAAGCACTCATGGGATTTGCAGAAAAAAGTTTTCTTTAATGAATCCAAAAAGGTCAACGTTTCGGCTCTTTACAGAGCCTTCATCAGGACAAATATACATACAACCCAATCCTGTGTCCATATATATGGACACTCCAATTAAACAACAATCACCAGCCCCTCCCACTGAAATCATCCTCCAACCAGTGATGAGAAAACGTCCACAATCCCAACAACATGTGTGCAAGGAAATTAGCACTAAGCGCCCACAATTAGTGTCAGACAGACAAGCATCAGTCTCTTAACGACCTAATAATGCACCATCTGATGTTTCATTTCAAGCGCCAGCAGGGCATTCTTACCCCCGCCACTTCAAACTCTTGCAACAAACCAGGTGAAGGTGATTGATCTCCAGACGTCTCTGATCCCGGAAACCACCACGAGTACCTGTCGGCGCTCTGCGCCGTATAAGCACGCCGGACCGGTTGCCTAGGCAACCACAGCGTGTTGCCTCGGACGTAACCAAGAAACACTTGGCTCGGTCCCGCCCCCTCTCAGACTCGTGGTTGAACAGGATAATCTACAGGGGAGGGAGAAAAACATTACCCTCCTTAAAAACAAATGTAAAAGTACAAGCAATGACTAATGTGTGCACGCAGCAGATGGCTCAGGCCGGCACAGATTGATTATTAAACCCCACATTAGGAACTACCCTGTCGATAATATCAGTATATAGATTGATTTTAGATTTTGGATTTTTACTTCTTAATTTTTAATTTTGACATTTTTACAATATTTATAAAAAGGCCAGGAGGGAGTTTCTTTCATTCAACCCCCGAGGGAAAACGGTGTCCAAGCGATGAATCCATCTTGCTTCTCTCTGAAGGAGAATCATAGGCGACTCTACAGGGGGGCAATTGCCCCCCCTAGGTTATTCCTTGCCCCTCCATGTGCCCCCCCACCAAAAATCAGCATCCAGCTTACCACACTTATTCGGACCTCTGTATCTCCGTCCCTGTGCCTCGTATATGGATGATATAGGTGTCATTGGAAAGAGCAGTTTCTGGCCTTTCCAATGATACCCAATATGACCATATTCAATTTGAAATAAAAGTCATAAAACATTAAATAATAACGGCACTTAAACTTAAGCATTTTCACAGGGTTGAAATGTCTCAGCAGTGAAGTGGTTAATGTTCAGACTATACATTACATTGTGCATTACGTTAGTTTTTGCCTTGGTTTAGTTGTATATTAAGGGTTAATGGGTAGGTTTCATCCCTCACAGTGTATTCATTTCATGTTTTACCTTGATTAATGGCATATTAGGGGTTAAGGGGTAGGCTAAATGCCACATTGTTTATTATTTTTATTGTAGTTCCCTGGGTTTATGGCATTTTAGGGGTTACTATTGAAGTTAGAATCTAAAGGGTCTAATCATCTTTTCATCCTCTGCTTCTCGTCACATTTTGGGGGAATTCATTTCAGAGAAAATATAGTGAATTCCCTATTTAGTGAATGGTCACTGTAATTTGCTAAAAGTGGAGTCGCTGAAGCAGCTATCAGACATTCAGCGAAAACTGCCGAATTGCGGCAAATAAAGTATCAGGTTAGTACAATAAAAAGGCATCATTGCATCACATTACTCTGGGATTTTGGAATCTAATTTATATATACTTATTTAGGTCACTATTATCTGGTATGAGTTAACCCTTGCGTTAACATGGTTTTGCGTTAGCGCCAGGTTAATGGAGTCTAGCGCCTGACCAACAGATCGTTTGCCTCCCGCTACAAACGGGAAAAATCACTTAGTGCTTTGCTATTAGCGATTTGTACCGCAAGCTTACTGTACTTTCCGCGTCCTTTAATTAACATGGGGAGCGCTAGAGATCTCTAGTGCTTTTGCAGCTAACAGATCACTTGGTGCCGGCGCTAATTTTTTGAGGTGCGCTAATTGCAACATTTTACCTACTGCTCAACCCTGGTGCTAACTTCAAAAAAACAGAAAACCCAGATCTCGCCCAAAATTAACAGACAATTGAAAGGAATGCAGCACAGGTGTTCTCTTGACCCCATACAACATAGCAATGGATCTGGTCTGCATTGTCGTTGCTGTTGCAGTCGGCTCTATTATAAATGTATCCTTTATCCACATATATCCTAATTCTAATATTTTGCCTAATTTTAAACATTTTATGCTGGGGGTTATTCATAGTATGGAAGTGGTTGATTATTAGGGTGACCGCGTGGACCATGTTTAAAGGGACACGTGAATAAGTCTTGCCCTGAAACATGTATTATTTATATGTATGCTGCAGCAGGGACATTTTTGTTGCTGACCTGGCCTTCCTTTGGATCTATTAAATGCAGTGTAATGATTCTACATGCTGTCGGGTGGCATTTATCATGCAATGCCCATCAGCCTTAATATATGTGTGCATCAAAACATGGATGATACGGCCACCTTGGAGGCTTTTAATAATGCAGGGTGTGAGGTTATTCACTGTATGTGTTCATGTGTGAGGGCGGGGGATAGGTATGGCCCGGCACTCTGCACTGGGAAAGAAAAAACAATTCTATCCTGTACACAACCACATTAGCGCTGAGTCTCAGTTCGGGTCTTAGAGTTTTCCTAGCGTGCGCCAAACGACCTTGTTCATGGACTACTAGACAAGGTGATCTGTTAGTAGGTCTTCAGGCACTAAGTTTTAGCGACTCGCGGTCATTTTTCCTTTAGTGATGGTGTTTTAGTTCACACCAGGTGATAGGGCCCTTTTTTTCTTATTTATTTATTTTTATCTTATTTTTTTATTCAGTGGTATGATTTAGTGGTGAAAATTATTAGTGCCCCCCCAGTTTTGACTGCGGTATCTTCTGTGCCCCCCCTAAATATTGTTCCTAGAGTCGCCACTGAGGAGAATCAAAGCTCGATCTCCCCCCCGCCTCGGGGGTGGGACATGGTCTATTGCCAAGAATTTCAACGAGGACAAGGGGTGACCAGACTGAAAAAAATGTCGGGCCACCGGCTTGTCCGACCTGCCATCCCTATATGCGGTCCTGATGTTGGATCGATGGTTGCGAATTCTTTCGCATAATTGGGTTGTGGTTTTACCCACATAGGCCAAGCCACAAGGGCATAAGATCTTATAGACCACATATTCTGTCCTACAGGTAATAAAGTGTCTAATGAGAAACCGCTTCCCTGTATGGGGATGTCTAAAGTCACTAGACGGAGTCATATGGCCGCAGGTAACGCAGCCTAGACATCTTTTGCAGCCCAGATTCCTAAATTTATTTTGGTCTGGGTCATAACTTTTAATGGGATCCGCCTTTACCAGAAGATCTTTTAGACTGCGGTTTTTGCGATAGCAAAACATCGGTTGGTATCTAAACGTTTCAGGCAAATTCTGGTCTTTCTCTAGGATCGACCAGTTTCTCCTTACTACTGAAGTAATTCGTCTTGAGGCTGTGTCATACGTGAGGGGGAATTTGAATCTATCCGACTTATCTCTTACTTGCCTTGGAGCTCTTGTTCTCTCCAGAGCACCTGTTATCACCTTGTCAGAATACCCTCGAGAAGCGAATTTCCGACACATGTCAGAAATCTGTTCTTCCATAATGGTTCCATCGCTGTTATTCCTTATAACTCTCAATAGTTGGGAATAAGGCAATGATTGTTTTAAATGGTCTGGATGTGCGCTCTGTTGGTGAAGTAAGGTGTTGCGGTCTGTGGACTTAGAAAACAATGAGTAGTGTAGGCAGTTGTCTTTTTTAAAAATCCTTACATCAAGGAAATTGATGGAACTTTCACTGACTGTGCTAGTGACTTTAATTGGTGTATCTAGGTTATTTATGAGATGTTCAATCCCCCTAGCTTCTTCAACTGTGCCCCGCCATATTACAAAGATATCAATGAACCGCACATATTGAACAATGTTACCTTGAAACTGGGTTAAGATGTTATCGGTCTCAAACTTGTACATATACGCATTGGCGTACATGGGGGCCATCGCGGCCCCCATGGACATACCAGTGCGCTGTAGGTACCATTTATCCTCAAACCTGAAATAATTATTTTCCAGAGCCAACGCCAGTAGCTCCAAAACAAATTCAACACATGGGCCATCATAGGCCTCTGAATTAGACAGTAACCACCTCATGGCCTCAATCCCTCCCCCATGGGGGATCACTGTGTATAAACTCTTTACATCCAATGTCATGAAGACTACCTCATCACAATTGGTTATCACTGCCCCAAGTCTCTGTAAAAAATCGTTGGTATCTTTAATGCACGTGGGGATACATTGTACCGGTTTCTTGAATAAAAAGTCAAGCCATCTGGCTGTTGGCTCAATGGCACCTCCCACGGCCGAGACAATTGGGCGTAGTGGTGGAGTTACCGGATCTTTATGGATCTTTGGTATCCCATATATCACAGGAGTCCTAGGGTGAGGTTTGAGTAGGTACTGGAGCAGTTCATCATCGATATAGCCAGCTGAGAAACCTCTTTGGATACTTTTTTCAAATTTGGCCATGACCTCACGTGTTGGGTCACCAGATAACAAAGAGTAAGTAACTCCATCTGAAAGCTGAGAGTACATTTCTCTCGCATACTGCGTATAGTTCAAGATGGTAATGGCCCCTCCTTTGTCTGCCTGTCTTATAACGATAGAGGCATCATCAGCTAAGGTCTTTATAGCTTCACGTTCTTGTCTGGAAATATTACTGTGTTTAGACACATGTCGGCCCATGAGTGTACTCACTTCGGACTTTACCTGTCGTAGAAACGTTTTAATAGACGGCTGATTGGAGAGGGGATCAAAACGACTCTTTCGTCGAAATGGAGTTACATTACCGGTAGGCTCATTCCTAAAGAAATCAGCTAGACGTAGGGTGCGTCCGAACTTGTAAAGTTCTACATCCCACTGGAAAGCATCAGGTTTAGATGATGGGACAAAGGACAGTCCTTTACTAAGAACACCAGTTTCCACATCTGTCAAAGTCCGGTTGGATAGGTTGAATATGGGATTTACTTCTTCAATGGTGGTTTGTTTTTGATGCCACTTCGACTTGCTTTGTCGCCCCCTCCTAGTAACTCGCCTTCTTCTGCATTTTTTCCGCGGCTGCGTGTCATCGTACCTCCAGGGTTCTGGGTGTCTGGAACCCCCAAAAAATCCTTCGAGGATGCCTGGGATCCCACTTGGGGTTCGTTATCAGATGCCGACTCCCCCGAGGTAACGTCAATGGTTTGCACTCGGGGTTTACGTATGCGGTTTCTTGGATTTCTGTAGGGTCTCCTATTTGGTTCTCCACTTAGCCAGCGGTATACACGATGTTGTAGGTAATCTTGTTTGACTTTTTCAAATTTCTCCTTTTTGAAACGGATCAATTCATTTTTATATTTTATTACTTCCTGTTCGATCTTACATAGGGTCGTCTGCCCTTCTGCTGACCCTATCCAGGTCGCATGTTCTTTCTCAAAATCCACGATCTTAATCTTAATTTCGACTAGTTCCTCCTTAACTTCTTTTATGGCCACCAGCATGAGGTCTAAAGAACATTTATTGAGCACACTTGTCCACTCCTTACACACCTGAGGCTTGGATCGTCCCAAAGTTGGGACATTATGGATTCTGAACCCCCTAGGGATTCGTTTAGCCCTGTGGTAATCCGAAAGAAAAAGACCGTGGAGGTCCAGATCTACCTCTTTTTTCTTAAGTTTGACCAGCTCGAAAAAAAGATCTTTAGAGGATTTTGGGCATTGTAGCTCCATACCAGAAGCGGACCATAAGATGGCATTTGCCTCATCATCACTGAATTGTAATGTGTGTGCTTGTTCAGCATGGGCGCCGGCTTGCTGCAAAAACATATCCATTATAGCGTTTGCAGTAGTGTACACGGCTTGTACATAAAAAAGTAATGTCCTTGATAATTATTCAAAATAGCGCAATATTGTGCCAGTGCAAAAAAAAAACAGGGATTACGCCAAATCCCAGCAATAGTACAGAATGAACAAAAAGGTCTTTGCACTCACGGTTCACAGTGAAGTTCCTCTCACACCCGGTGCTTTAGCAAAGGCTGGACTTGGTACAGATAGCAAGGATGCAAGCACTCATGGGATTTGCAGAAAAAGTTTTCTTTAATGAATCCAAAAAGGTCAACGTTTCGGCTCTTTACAGAGCCTTCATCAGGACAAATATACATACAACCCAATCCTGTGTCCATATATATGGACACTCCAATTAAACAACAATCACCAGCCCCCTCCCACTGAAATCATCCTCCAACCAGTGATGAGAAAACGTCCACAATCCCAACAACATGTGTGCAAGGAAATTAGCACTAAGCGCCCACAATTAGTGTCAGACAGACAAGCATCAGTCTCTTAACGACCTAATAATGCACCATCTGATGTTTCATTTCAAGCGCCAGCAGGGCATTCTTACCCCCGCCACTTCAAACTCTTGCAACAAACCAGGTGAAGGAGATTGATCTCCAGACGTCTGATCCCGGAAACCACCACGAGTACCTGTCGGCGCTCTGCGCCGTATAAGCACGCCGGACCGGTTGCCTAGGCAACCACAGTGTGTTGCCTCGGACGTAACCAAGAAACACTTGGCTCGGTCCCGCCCCCTCTCAGACTCATTGATTATTAAACCCCACATTAGGAACTACCCTGCCGATAATATCAGTATATAGATTGATTTTAGATTTTGGATTTTTACTTCTTAATTTTTAATTTTGACATTTTTACAATATTTATAAAAAGGCCAGGAGGGAGTTTCTTTAATAATCAATCTGTGCCGGCCTGAGCCATCTGCTGCGTGCACACATTAGTCGTTGCTTGTACTTTTACATTTGTTTTTAAGGAGGGTAATGTTTTTCTCCCTCCCCTGTAGATTATCCTGTTCAACCACGAGTCTGAGAGGGGGCGGGACCGAGCCAAGTGTTTCTTGGTTACGTCCGAGGCAACACGCTGTGGTTGCCTAGGCAACCGGTCCGGTGTGCTTATACGGCGCAGAGCGCCGACAGGTACTCGTGGTGGTTTCCGGGATCAGAGACGTCTGGAGATCAATCACCTTCACCTGGTTTGTTGCAAGAGTTTGAAGTGGCGGGGGTAAGAATGCCCTGCTGGCGCTTGAAATGAAACATCAGATGGTGCATTATTAGGTCGTTAAGAGACTGATGCTTGTCTGTCTGACACTAATTGTGGGCGCTTAGTGCTAATTTCCTTGCACACATGTTGTTGGGATTGTGGACGTTTTCTTATCACTGGTTGGAGGATGATTTCAGTGGGAGGGGGCTGGTGATTGTTGTTTAATTGGAGTGTCCATATATATGGACACAGGATTGGGTTGTATGTATATTTGTCCTGATGAAGGCTCTGTAAAGAGCCGAAACGTTGACCTTTTTGGATTCATTAAAGAAAACTTTTTCTGCAAATCCCATGAGTGCTTGCATCCTTGATATATATATATATATATATATATATTATATACCACCAAAAGGCCGCTCTACTGAGCAGCTCCAAGCCCCTCCTGCTGCTTTTCAGCCAAGGAGAGGCAGAGATGGTGGGTTTTATTTATACACGCACCAAACACTTCCCATTTGGGATTAAAAACAAAAACATGGAAAGAGGAACAGCTGCAGAACGACGGACTGGTGTTACAAGCATGATATACATAAATACAGAAAAATGGCGTCGCGCCCATACTCACCGGAGTGGCAGCAACTGCCAGGAGTAACAGCCCAGTTAATGTATAAAACATAAGGAAAAAAGATGTCATCTTACGTTGCAATGGCCATTGAAACAAACAAAAACCTCAGTTTTGTTGTACATGGAACACATAGCGCACAAGCGCAGATGACACCTTTTTTCCTTGTTATGTTTTATACATTAACTGGGCTGTTATTCCTGGCAGTTGCTGCCGCTCCGGTGAGTATCGGCACGACGCAATTTTTTCTGTATTTATATATATGCGCCTGCAATAATAAAAACACGCACAACCTCTCAATTTTATTGTTTGGGTATGTGTAACTTTACTGTTCTGTTTTTTTTGTGCTGGTTTATTTGGTTTCGGCCAGGACGTTCAGATTTGCAGTTACCACCAGCTTTTAAAAGACGTTAAAATTATGCGCGCAAACGTTGTACGTAAAAATTTGCGCATCGATTGTAATACCATCCGCGTACCAGCGCACGAACACATTTGCGCTCACGATGCTAAGTATGGAATGCGCGCACGAACTTGCGCTCGTGCAGGGTCACTCGTGTTAGACGTTAACTCATAGTTTGCGGAATGTCGTAATGCGACGTTCAACGCAAAGGGTTTTGCCCCTCGCGTGAATGCGTTTTTGCGCACATTTTTGTTCGACCAGTGTAATAGTCCTTTAGTGAATAGACCTGTTGGTCATACTCACTCAGATGTGAGCTTTATAGAATATGAAAAAAATTATATGTGTCCCATTCCCAAGCTTTAATTTGTTTATGTTCTAGCAGAGAGCTGGGCATGCCAAGCTCTGCGTGTGGAAAGAACACAATTTTAATGCTAACATTTCTTTAATAAGATACTTATGTCAATTGAATACTGTTTGTTGTTGGTTTTTTTGGAGAAAACATTTTACCAGGAAGGATACACTGAGATTTCTCTTGTTTTCAAGTATGTCCTGGGTGACGAGTATGTACCGTTAGGTGTCTTACCCAAGGACACTTATTGGAGAAGTGCTCTGGCTGGGATTCAAACCTGTGTCTCCACAGTCAGAGCAGTGATGTTACCTCTACTCCACCCAGACAGTGGTTTATCAAAATTGCCAACATGTTGCTCAATATTTAAGGTGTGTGGAACCTACATACACTAACAGATCTATTCACTAAAGGTGAAACTCTGATGGTTAAAATAGCCAAACCAGAAAAATTCTCCCATTTATCTCACTTTCCAAATCGACTATTTGGTCTAGATTGTTCTCTTCTGTCAATTCTCCTGATTTTCACCTTTAAGTAAGTAGACCTGTTAATTCTTGTGTATTCAAACATCAAGCACTGATAATGATACTCACATATTACGTATATAACATTTCCAGTTGTGTTTCTGACATCTCAGACTTTGCCCTGCCAGGCACTTTACCATTCACTGACACTGTCCTGGAATACGTTCTTCTCTGGAACACTTTGAGGTTATTATTGGGTCCAAATGTTAACGTTGAGGCCATGGGTTTCATAAACTTTTTACTATGGGAATAAAGCAGTGCTATTATCTGTCCTTAATTAGTTCCAGGGTTTCGGCTTAAACTGCATACTCATAGTGGCATAGGGTCTCATTTGTGGTGCTAGACAGACAGTCTGCAACAAAAGGACCTCTTCCTTGAGACAGGCTCCAGTCTGGTTTTAGATCTAGCAGTCATGCAAAAGTGCTGGCAGATTACCCAATTCCATGGTTTACTGACGTATGCATGCTTTATTTTCTACATGCGACTGAGCTCCCTATATAAAATATTGCAAGTCAGGAGTATTGAAGATATTGAAATTTTTACCAACAAAAGAGAAGACCACAAATTATTCTATTACCGACCTGCAGGGATGACCTGAAGGAAATGTCCACTGCCTAATCAATAGAAAATATGCAAAAAAGTCTTTTATCTGCTTCCTCTTTCCTCAGCTTCCAAGCCACTTAGGGATCAGGAGGAACTCTGGGCATTATAATGTAGGCCTGTTTCTTACCACTTAGTTTAAAGTCACACTGTCATATCCAAGATGATTTGGACTTACGTGACAGGAAATCATTCTCTTTCTATATGTTATTATTGTTTTGCTAACAAATATAATTGAAAAAAGTGATATATTCCCTGTCAAACGTTTGCGGTTCTACAGATCCCAAAGGCATGTTGCAGGGAGAATGACAGCTCTGAGCAGAGAGACATTCTACAGGACAGCCTTCCGCACAGTCCATACACCCGATCAACTGTAACACTGAGAAGTCACCAATCAGTAAATCGTTGCTTAGGGCTCCCCAGCTAGTTCTGCCCATGTAGAGCAAAGCATGGTGGTGATGGAGGCTGGACTGGGGGTGAGCACAAACTGAGATATCTCAAAGGATGAGGTATCGTATGAATCTCTAAGACCAATATGATATCCATCTTTTGAGGGGATAAAAATAATAATTTTTTAATTATGTCTATATCGGTTTAAAGGGTAGGAACTTGGAAGACAACCTTCATTAGATTCTCTCTACTTCAATTTAATGTCCATTTGGCAGAACACTAGTACGGAAATTGTATCAGTCTCTGATCTTGCAGGCACACTGTGCTGCTCAAGAGTTTTCACTTCGGACTGTAGGATTGATAACAATGGATCAGTGGTTCCCAACCTTGGTCCTCCAATATCCCTAACAGGACAGGTTTACCAGATATCTGAAGCACAGCACAGGTGATATGATGTGATGCTCAGTGATTGCAGTAATCAGTCTGCATTTCCCAAAGGTAATCCTCAAAATCTGGCCTGTTAGGGGTATAGGAATAGGTTTGGGATCCACTATCCTAGATCATTGCAAAGACTTTTGGCAGCCCTCACACATAGCTGGATTATTCTATGCAATGTTTTGTACAAAGATCACAACCATTATAGAAATGTGACATTGGTTTATATTGTCCAGAACATATCCAGATATCGCAGAACTCCAAAGCTTTCCAGTGCAGGCAAGTAGAGGTTCTCCCAATTTAACAGATAATTTAGTGAATGCTGATATGCCTATGCTGTAATATATTTTTAGTCCAGCCAAAACGTTACATTTTCATTCTACAGTTGTGTCTCAATTACATGAAAAGTGATGTCTTCTTTTTATCACCCCCACACTGGTAAGAAGCACAAAATCAACGATGAATGAATACCAACTGAGGAAGCATCCGGTGTGGTTGCAATACCAGTTCAGCTAGATTTGTCTGTTTGATGTCTTTCCCCTCATCATGTACTGATACATTGATCTTTCTCAGACACATACGTTCAATAAACCAACACTAATAATCCTTCATGAGTCATTCAATCTGAAATGGTCCAATAATGGTCCATGGAGAATTTTCCTAATTATTTTGAGGCCATTATTTCTATGTAGTGGTAACACAAAACCACCATTTTTAGTTTACTAAGTTTAACCATGATGGTCATCTTTGTGTAATAGACAAATTTTGGTTATGCAGACGTTTACGAAAGACTGTCAGGTCTATTCAAAGAAAGGTGAAACTCAGGAGAATGACTGGAGAAGTGAAAATTCTAGGTCAAAATAGCCAAACCAGAAAAATTCTGTCATCTATCTCACTTTCCAAATGGGCTATTTGGTCTTGATTGTTTTCTTCTCCTGCGTTTCACCTTTCTTTGAAAAGCCCTGTGTGTCTCATAACTTCTTAGAACATAAACTGACATCTAAAATTCATTACAAGGTACATTTCCATACATAAAGTTTTTCACATTCTTCCTCAAACTTAGAACATAAGCCCTAATGATCAAGATTGCTGAAGGTTTTACATCTTGGGTCATCTTATAGTGGGAAGAGTCTCAATCCTAAACCTACGTTCATAGGTATATTGTGCATACATAACATGTTATGTTTGAGATAATTTTGTATGGGAATAAGAAAGAGCTAAGAGACATTTTGCTTATAATTTACCCCCCGTGTCTGGGTTATTATCTCTGGTTGGGAACCCAGAGAGAAGGAACATTAAATGGTCGCATGTGTAAGTCCTCTCTGGTGGTAGTATACGGAGTACAATGTTTCAGTTTGAAATTCCACTGGATACAATGCTAGAGCTAGTATAAAGATTAGGAAAAGCCTAATTTTGACATGTTTGGGTCATGGTCATTTTTTGACAGACGGCATGTTGTAATCACCATTTTGATTCAAGAAAAAACATGCATTATTCCAACAGTAACCACATAGAACATCAAAAGAGATCATAGCGTTTGTTCCGGTTTCCTGCCCAGTGGGATGCAGAGAATTAATCAAACACAGCGATGAAGAGAATTGTTTAGTCATCAGTTACTGTCTGTCATGTGAATCCTGCATGGATTGCGGGTGTGAGCCTAATGTGCAGTGAGCCATAATGAAGTATGCAGGTTGAGGGGTTCAAACAAGATATTTAGTCTAATAAACAAATCAGCAGAAGTAAATAAAGATGGATGGCTAAGAGAGGGAGGCAATGAGCAGAACGAAAAGGAAAAAAGATTAAACAGGATGCAAACTAGGAGACACAGGAGGAAAATGAAAATACGTACAACTAAATAGGGTGGCAGATACTGAATAGAAAACAACAGAATTTAAACTAGACAGATAAATGATAATGTCCAGGGCAAGGTATCCAGGTATCGGGTAAGGCAATCTCGTAGTCAGGTTTTCAAGCAGAAGTCGTGGGATACAGAGAACAGGATAATCAGAAGTCCATAGCCAGGGGTCATACACATAAGTCCAATGGAGGAACTTGGTAGCAAACAAATGGGGGGTTACCGGTATAGCAGAGGTAGTCCAGATGGGTAGTCAATAGGGTACTCTGATGATGGTCCAGGGGGAGAACAGATAGGGGTTCAGTGGGTCCAAAAGCAAGGAGCATTCCAGATACAGGTCACTCTGGTGCAAGGTTCTGACTTCAAATGAGGAAGTCTAGATTAGAGGGTGTGACCTCCTTATAAGGAGGCCTCATTAACAAAAAGCAGGAGAACCTGTAGTCTCTAGTGTGCATAGGTTACAGCCAATTCCATGGGAACCTGTGGAACGCATGGTTAAAAGGGGCTGCCAGGGTTAAAATATGCAATCCCTGACAGTACCCCAGGTGGATCATGACACTGTCACTTAAAGGCTTATTCAAAGAGCACCGAAACTTCAGGGGAACTAATGTATATCGTTAGGTGCAATTTGGTGCGATTCCACGATTCCAGTTCACCGACTCTGCGATGAATTCACTATTCACCACGGGGTCCCCAAAGTGCGACAAACACTGCCGAATGCCGACGCTGCCGCCCACCGATTAGGCTGCTACAAAGCACCGAACTGCAGAATAAAAATGTAACTCTGCTATTGTTTAAAACAATAAAAATATATGAAAGTGTGTGGAAATTTAAAAGGTCCTATAAAAAAATAACAAAAATATCTAATAATAAAAAAACATTAAAAAAAATGTGAATCAAAACTTTCACCCAAAAAAATACACAAAAATTTGAAGAAAATAATTAAAATAAAGACTTTCTGCTGAAACCAAAAAGAATAAACGGTTGAATAAAAAATAAATAAAAACAATAATATTTTTTACATTGAATCCTTTGAGATTTGCCTGTTTAAACATTTTGGTGCCTTCTCTGAATAGATTAACCATTACATCTCTATGGGACAATTTCACTGCCGCTGAAGATCGGTGAATAGCGGCGCTCTTTGAATAGTCCTTTTAGTTTTTGAAATTGCAATGTAATTGCAAGTTTGCAATCTCTACACTGAAACACTGACTGTCTTTCAAAGAGTAACTGCAGTTATAATAGTATGTTATAATATAAAAATGATCAATAGACAGAAAACTAGGGATGTGCGTTTCGGAATTTCGGAATTTTCACGAAATTTCCCGATTCGTGTTTTCGGATGCGGCCGATTTTCCGAAAATTTTTAGATCCGAAAACGGCAGATCCGAAAAGTTTTCCGAGCCGAAACTAAATATTTTCCTGAATTTTCGAATGGACTTGAAATGTGTCAAATCGAAATTTATTGCTTTGAAACGAGGAGAAAAGACGTTCCGAAAAAACCAAAATTTCCGAAATCACGAAACGTCGATACAAAAAACGAGCAAAGTGACACGAAAATACTAAAAATGGTCTATATTCCGAAAAAAAAATGTACACGAAAAACGAGTCGAGCCGAACCGAATCGAAACAGAAATCGGTCGAAACGAGCCGAATCGAAAAGTTTGAAAATCCGAAAAATCGAATCGAATCGAACCGAAAAAAAATCGGTGCACAAGCCTACAGAAAACTGCCAGCAATGTCATTTTAAGAGTTCCTCTATACATATAAACATACATGACTGTGCAAATATAAACACACAGCATACACTCAAATGTTTTAATAAGGTGGAGAAATCCACTTGTCAGGTGTGTATATCATGACTACATTTATAAAAATATAAAAAAATTGAAATATTTAGGCTAATTTTTATGAGCAGTTCCAAAGGGAAGCAAATGCTCAATATTCAATGTATGTTCGGCATCACTTTAATATTCTGTCAGCTGATATTTATTTCAGACTGTATTTTTTCCTTTTGATCTGCAATGTCTGGCCAAAAAACAGTCACCAACTAGATTTAACTAAGCTGATAGGTGTGAGCCTTCCATTGGGTATTTACTGCAGTGATTAATATGTTTCAGCTGGCAAAATATGAGGTCATGTGACTCCCTGAATATACTGAATGAGCAGGTTCTTCCATCAATGGGTTTTCCTTCCCTGATGGCACAGCGGGAATTTTCCAAGATGGCAATGCCAGGATTCATCGGGCTCAAATTGTGCAAGAGTGGTTCAGGGAGCATGAGACCTCATTTTCACACACAGATTGGCCACCAGTAGTCCAGGCCTTAACCCCATTGACAATCTTTGGGATAATATGCTGGAGAAGACTTTACTTAGTGATCCGACGCACATATCATCAATACAAGATCTTCCCGTGAAATTAATGCAACTCTGAATGGAATTTTTTTTGTGACATTGCATAAGCTTATCGAAACGACGCCATGGTGAACGTGTGCTGTAATAACTAAATGAGGGTCCAATGAAATTTTACAGTGGGTGAATTTTTTGGACCTGTCAGTGTATAGTTAATTTAATTTATAAATGAATAAACAGGGTTATTCAAAGAGAATCGAAAAGTCACCGCACGTTCGGTGATTTTTCTTTCTTTTCAATTCGGGGCGATTCGGCGATCCGATTTCGGCGGCCCTGCGGTGTATTCAGCAAGCACCACAGTGCAGGGAAAACCCGCCACAAACCCGACGAACACTCGCCGCAAAACCCGGCGAATGCACACAGAAACCTGCAAAAACATCTGGATTAACCCCGCCAAACACGCCAGAGAAACCCGAGCAGCCCCTGATCAGAGCGCAGAGCAGCCGCCGGAAAAACCCGTCACCACAGACGAATGGAGTGATAAAAAAAACAGTACGCTTGAATGTTTGAAAAGTGAAATGCTGTTTGCAAAGAAACTACAGAACGAAAATGTAGCGCTGTTTTAAAATATGTTGCTGCATTTACTTGGTTTTGGCCACATGAGGGAGACAGGCGCAATATGAACTATACTGGACACAAACGGAACTACAAATTCCATCGTGCTTTGCGAGAGAGACAGGAAGTGGGTGGGAGAGAGAGAAGGACATCCACAGCCTCGTGTGAAGGAGAGCCAGTGTGAGCCGAGCGACGAAAGGTAGAAGACGCACGTGAGACTGCCAGAGATCGAGACCAGGCCGGAGAGCAGGCGCGGCCTAGCAGGTGCTGCTGATCAGAGACAGTGACTTGGCGTAGACCTATCTATATATCGCTGAGAGGTTTTGCACAGAGACATAGTTCCGGTTTGGACCCCAAGTAAGGAGACCGCGATGATCCATTGGGAGTGCAGGCGGTAGGCCGTAGTTCTCGTTGCGGAGATCAGACCAGCAGGAGAAGCGGATCCGGTGGCACAGAGTTCCAGTGTAATCCAGCGGAGGGACATTCTTGATCGGGCAGCGGAACATATTGTCTAACGGATGGGTGAGAGGCCTTCCAGGCCCCAGTCTAAAGTTTAACGAAGCACGCTGCGTTATTGTTTAAACCTACAGGGCCCCAACGTGACTAGTCGAAGATTCGTTCATTCCATTCACTGGCCAGTTGAATATAGTACCCGGGTACCTGAGTTCCCCACACACACACCTTTTTGAGACATTACTTCCGCGGGACATACATTCCAGAGACGAAGGGGTTAAACTTTCTTTTTTTTGCCGCCGCGTGTTTTTTCCGCATTACGAAGTCCTGTCGTTCATATACCGTGTTTACATTATAAATGCCACTTTATTGAGATCAGTAAAGTATATAATCTATAAAATCCACAACAGTGCTGGTGTATAATTATTCCCTAGTGCGGTGAGACTAACCCGAGGTTAAATTCATCGGCTTCTCCGGGAGTGAGCACTACACGCATATAAGATCCAATGAATGATAATAAAAAGGGCTGTTACAGAAAAAAGAAAGAACGATTTAAAAAAAAAATGGAAAAAAATTTCACAACAAAATCTTGAAAAATTCCTAGAAGATTCTAAAAATAAAGAGACTTTTTACTGCAGAATATTATAATAAACGGTTTATTAGATATTGAGTTAAAACCGGAATATTTTTAACATTGAAGCCTATGGTATTCGCCTGAATAAACCTGTCAAATGAAACCACCGAATGGCAGGGCATTTCGGCAACCTTTCTCAGCTGTTTTGTCTTCTCTGAATAGCCGAAGCATTGCTTCTCTATGGGGATTTCACTGCGCTCGAACAGGTAACGAACAGGCACCGTATGTGCAGGCAATTCGCCAACATTTGGCGAACTGCCTGCTCTCTGAATAGCCAGGAAAGGTAAGCGTACCCTGAATTTCAGTGTTCAGGTACCTTTCGGCCACAATCTGGAGCTCTTTGAATAACCCTGTAAAGTCCTGTATTTGTTTACCACGGACACTTATCTATAGTATAAATGTAGCCATTGTGTAGAAACTCTGCAAATGACATTTGATGGCATATTTCTTTTTACAGTTGTGTTCAAAATTATTCAACCCCCAATGCTGTAAAGGGTTTTAGGGAATTTAGTGTACATTTGTAATTGTATTCAAAATGAAATCCTACAAGGACTTTTTAAAGAACCATATGCAACTAAAATGACATCATTTGGTTTTGTAATACAGTAGTAAATGTTTCTTTTGTGAATTCTTCATTGACACAATTATTCAACCCCTTAAAGACTACCACTCTGAAGAACAGAGGCTCATTCAAGTGTTTTCAATCAGGTATTGAAAACACCTGTGGATGTCACGGAGCAGCAATAAAGCATAATAAGCACCAATTAGGCAGCTTTAAAATGACTGTGATACTCAGCTCCTTCTAGACATTTACTGGTGTGGTTACAAACATGGTGAAGTCAAGAGAATGGTCCAGGAAGACAAGAGAAGAGGTGATTACTCTTCACAGGAAGGGCAATGGCTATAAGAAGATTGCAAAGATGTTAAACATACCAAGAGAGACCATAGGAAGCATCATTCGCAAATTCAAGGCAAAGGGCACTGTTGAAACGCTACCTGGTCGTGGCAGAAAGAAGATGCTGACTTCGACTGCTGTGCGCTACCTGTAGAGTGGAGAAAAGTTCCCGTGTGACTGCTGAGGAACTGAGAAAAGATTTGTCAGATGTGGGTACTGAAGTTTCAGCTCAGACAATACGGCGCACACTGCGTAATGAAGGCCTCCATGCCAGAACTCCCAGGCGCACCCCCTTGCTGTCTCCAAAGAATAAGAAGAGTCGACTGCAGTATGCCAAAAGTCATGTGGACAAACCACAGAAGTTTTGGGATAGTGTTCTGTGGACTGATGAAACAAAATTAGAACTGTTTGGGCCCATGGATCAACGCTATGTTTGGAGGAGGAAGAACAAGGCCTATGAAGAAAAGAACGCCTTGCCTACTGTGAAACATGGTGGGGGGTCAATCATGGTTTGAGGCTGTTTTGCTTCTGCAGGTACAGGGAAGCTTCAGTGTGTGCAAGGTACCATGAATTCTCTTCAGTACCAGGAGATATTGGATGACAATGTGATGCAGTCCGTCACAAATCTGAGGCTTGGGAGACGTTGGACCTTTCAACAGGACAATGATCCCAAGCATACCTCCAAGTCCACTAGAGCATGGTTGCAGATTAAAGGCTGGAACATTTTGGAGTGGCCATCGCAGTCACCTGACTTAAATCTGATTGAGAACCTCTGGTGGGACTTAAAGAAAGCAGTTGCAGTGCGCAAGCCTAAGAATGTGACTGAACTGGAGGCTCTTGCCCATGACGAATGGGCGAAGATACCCGTAGATCGCTGCAAGACACTTGTGTCAAGCTATGCTTCACGTTTAAAAGCTGTTATAACTGTAAAAGGATCTTGTACTAAGTACTAAGATTGAATGTCACTTGGGGGTTGAATAAAACTGATAATGATGTGAGCACAGAAAAGACATTTGTGGTTATTTCATTATAGAAACATAGAAACATAGAAAGATGTCGGCAGATAAGAACCTTTCGGCCCATCTAGTCTGCCCAATTACATGGATACTTTACTTGGATTTATCTTTTGTTTAGGATAGCCTTATGCCTATCCCATGCTTGCTTAAATTCAATTACTGTTTTGGCCTCTACCACTTCAACTGGAAGACTGTTCCATGTATCCACCACCCTCTCAGTAAAATAATGCTTCCTGATGTTACTTTTAAACCTTTGCCCCTCTAATCTAAGACTATGTCCTCTTGTTTTGCTACTTTGTTTCCTTTTAAATATACTCCCTTCCTCTACCTTGTGGATTCCCTTTACGTATTTAAATGTTTCTATCATATCTCCTCTGTCTCGTCTTTTTTCCAAGCTGTACATGTTAAGATCATTAAGCCTTTCCTGGTAACTTTTCTCCTTCAAGCCGTACACCATTTTAGTAGCCCTTCTCTGAACTCTCTCTAAGATGTCTATATCCTTCTGGAGATACGGTCTCCAGTACTGCACACAGTACTCCAAGTGAGGTCTCACCAGTGCTCTGTACAGTGGCATGAGCACTTCCCTTTTCCTACTTCTCCTATAAATGTTATGTTATATTTGTCTGACCTACACGTGCCTCTTTGATTTAATTGTAAGCAAGATGACTGAATGATCAAAATCAATGTCAAACTGGCCAAAACACTCAATTTCAGTGGGGGTTGAATAATTTTGAACGCAACTGTATATCTTTTGACCCATCCGTCTGGCTATCTGAATGTTGGCTTTGGTATTTGCAACATTTCTACGATTACATGGATATAAGAATTTTTACTAGTATATAACTGTAGCGCTGTGCTAAAAATCTTGCTGTGGCAGTACCTATTTTTGGCCACAAGATGGAGACTATCGCAATCAGAGATACTGGACATTGGGACTACAATAACTGGCATGCTTTGCAAGAAGCCAGGAAGTGGGTGGAGACTGGACACTTACATCCTCTGCCTCGTGGAGAAAGTTCCAGAGCGCGCCAGGGGATGAGAGAAAGCAGACGCACTGAGGAGACCGCTGGAGGAGCTAGGCCAAAGCCCGAGGGAGACCTGTAATTCCTATTTGGGTCACTCAACCTGAGGAGAAGGAGACTTGCCAGTACCCAGACAACAGCTGCAGACCGGCGGAATCGAACGGAGAGCAGGCGGGGAGCTGGACAAGCTGCATGAAGGTAGACAACGGATCCGGCCGCTAGTATCCCCAGTCAAAATCGGGTGGAGAGACGTCCTGGGTCAGCGGAGCCTAAAGCAGTCATCAGATGGGTGAGAGGCCTCCAAGGCTGTTTGTATGATTAAAGGACGCTCTGCTGTTTTTCTCTTTTAAGTTCACAGGGCCCCAACTGACTAGTCGAAGACTTTCCTTTAATAAATTCACTGGCCAGTTGAACAGTACCCGGGTACCACACACACACAGATACGCTTCTCACATTCTGGAACTTAACTTGTACAGGACTCATTTCCTTTTACGAATCGGAACGGGGGTTAAAAGATAAAGATACGTTCCGAATACATTTTCTCTTTTTCCGCTGCGCGTTTGCCGTAATACGAAAGGGATTGTATGTTTGGGGTTTTTGCTACGGGTCCTTTTTTTTTTCTGAACTATCGGGAAATTGCATTGCTTTTATGTTCGGTTGCGAATATTTTATTTTCCGAAATACGAAGCCTCGTGTTTCGTTTCTTTTCCGCTACGCGTTTTACCGGGATACGAAAATACTGTAATAATACTTGTGAATACCGTGTCTCAACATCTGCTCGAATATTTTAGTAAACTATATAAATATAAAAACTCACAACTGTGTTGGAGTATATTTATTCCCTAGTGCGGGGAGACTGACCCGTGGTTCATTTTCAGCGGCTCCTCCGGGAGTGAGCGCTACACGTGGGGGCTCGTCCGGGATCCAGTCTCTGGAAAAACCGCATCTAAAGGGTTAAATATGGATCCAGACACTGTTGCCGAGTGGTGTGGGGAGCACAGTAGCCAGTCGGAATGTTGTATAGTCATGGATATTCCAGCAGACACTTGGGCTGAAGATCAGATTCGCCAGGCCGTGGCCACGCTAGCACCAGATCATCGGGGGTTAATTCTGGACATTAAAAAAAACCCAGATACCTCTCACATGTATGTTCTTCTCGAATGGAGAAAGGGTGTTCCGCCATGTTTTCAGGGCACGAGCGTGAAACTGGCCGAAGAGGTGGAAGTCCAACTAATTAAGCCAAGTACGCCACGTGGTGAATCCGCAAGTGTCCCTGCGTCTAGTCCGTTGGCCATGATAGGGCCTGAATTTATCGTGGCTATTGGAGATCTGCTGGCTAAATGTCAGAAAACAAGCCCTCCTCACACTAACTTCGGTTATCGACGGTTAAGAAATTTTACAGGAAACGTACCAACTCCGGCGGGAGAAGAAACCTTTGAAGAATGGGTGGAACAGGCGATGCAGGCTCTGGATGAGTGGGATGTCCCTGAGAGCCCAGAAAAAGCAAAGGATTACCGAGAGCTTAAAGGGACCTGCGTCAGAAGCGGTGAGAAACCTGAAACTGAGCAGAAAAGATTGTACTGCTTTAGATTACTTAAACGTTCTTGAAGAAGTTTTTGGACGAACTGAAAAGGCGGCCGAACTGGTATATCAGTACGAACACACCTATCAGAAAAGAGGTGAGAGAATGACTGAGTACATGAGGCGCCTGGATAAGATTCTACACCAGATACTCCTGAAGAAAGGGGCCGAATCGGCCGAAGTAGATAAGATCCGAATAAAACAGATCCTGAGGGGCTCTCAACCTTTAGATCCAGTGATGATGCAGCTGAGAAGCAGAGCAGGTAGTCAAGAGTTAAAGTACCTGGAACTGATTCGAGTTGTGCGAGAGGAAGAGGCTTTACTAGAAGAGAAATCTTTCAGGCGGGGGGAAGGGCGTATGCACAACCTGTGAGACATAGCGGCGGCCTGCAGCCTGAAAGCGACTCTCTAGATACCTATGGGTCGGATGAGGACGAACAAGAACACCTAGTTGGTTTTAAATATACAGAGAGGGCTGCTAAAGAATCGAACCTCCCTGAACGGGATGAATTGTCCAAAACCGTCAAGAAAGTTCAGGAAGCTCAAGTTGAATTGCAACAAGCGCATGCGGAACTGTGCCGGGTATTGATGAAGGTGACAGAAATGCAGGCAGAAATGCAGAAATTCCTCACAGGTATGCAGACGCCGGAAGTTGCTGTGGCGTCTGGTCCAAATCTTTTAACCAACTCTCAACAAGCAACTACGTCTCCGCTCTCTAAGAAGAGATGTTTCGGGTGTGGAGAGATGGGCCATTTCCGCGCACAGTGCAAAGGCCGGAAGCCTGAGAAGGATAGAGTCAAGGGACTGTTGGAAGCCCTGGATGGACTGTTATCTACCTCACCGGCGGGAAATGCCAGAGGGCACCAGTAAAGGAGCAACCTGAGTGCCCGAGGGTTGAACCCCGCTCCAGAAACCAAGCGAAGACTAAGAGGGCGAGGAGGCCCAAAGCCGAGCCAATTGTAGAGACTGCCAGGACTGAGAGAGTCACTCCCTTAGCATCCGGGTCTACGTCATGGGGAAGCAATGCACACCCAAAACCTGCACGGGCCAAGAAAAAGGCCAGGGTACAGCAAACTGGGTCTAAGCGTCCGGGTACCGCCACCAAATTTCCTGACCAACTGATAGGTCCTTCTCCTATTGTGCCAATCCAAGTGGAAGGGGTCTACACCAAAGCCCTGTTAGATTCAGGGGCTCAAGTGACATTGATCTACAGAGACTTCTACGAGAAACACTTAAAGCACATTCCTTTGCAAGAATTGAAGGATTTGGAAATATGGGGTATCGGCACTGAGAAACTCCCTTATGACGGGTACCTGCAAGTAAAGTTGGAGATCGGATCTGAAGTCATCGGGCAGTCTGGGGGTTGTGATGCATTGGCCATTGTGTGTCCTCGACCCTCGGGTGCGAACAGAAGCTCCCTGATAGTGGGGACGAATACTGACCTAGTGCGGTGTCTCCTGACGCCTATCGTGTTGGAAGAAGGTTCAACTCAAGGAGTACACCCAATGTTACGTCCGGTCTATCAGAGGATGGTCGAAGAACGAAAGGCACCTGCCGAAGTGGGAAGACTGTGGAGACTGGGTGGAACGGAGAAGGTTCTGCAAGCAGGAGAAGTAGCGAGCTTCCGGGCTTCAGTCAAGTTGAACGGATCGCAACCCGGTCCCTATGTGGTGCTGGGAACCGATTTTGATCATGGGAGTGAAACCGGAGTCGAAGTAATTCCTGAAATAATCTCCACCAAGGCTCTGAAGAGACACAAGGAAGAGTCTCGGTCAGTGTGTGCAATGTGACGGATTCTCCAGTGGTTCTTAAAGCACGAATGCCTATCGGGCAAGTAGAGTCTGCTACACCCCTCTCTACTGATTCAGGAGGGGGAGAAAGTAAAGAGATTCCAGATGAAAGATTCTACCCCAAGGACGCTCCCATTTCACCTGAGTGGAAGAAACGTCTTCAGTCTCAAGTCTTAAAGTGGAAGGAATTGTTCTCGAAAGATGAGTTCGATGTGGGCCTGGCTAAGAGTACTGAACATCGCATTCGACTACAAGAAGACAAGCCGTTTCGTGAAAGATCAAGGCGAGCCCAACTGGGCTGTTACTCCTGGCAGTTGCCGTCGCTCCAAAAATAAGTGAGTATGGGCGCGACGCCATTTTTTCTGTATTTATGTATATCATGCTTGTAACACCAGTCCGTCGTTTTGCAGCTGTTCCTCTTTCCATGTTTTTGTTTTTGATCCCAAATGGGAAGTGCTTGGTGCGTGTATAAATAAAACCCACCATCTTTGTCTCTCCTTGCTGAAAAGCAGCTGGAGGGGCTTGGAGCTGCTCAGTAGAGCGGCCTTTTGGTTACAATTGTTAGGTACCCACTCTAAAGAGGTGCCTTGAAGTGGCGAGTGGGCTTACGTTGCAATGGCCATTGAAACAAACAAAACCTCATTTTTGTTGTACATGGAACACATAGGAATGAGCGCAGATGACACTCTCCTTCCTTGTTATGTTTTATACATTTACTGGGCTGTTACTCCTGGCAGTTGCCGCCGCTCCAAAAATAAGTGAGTATGGGCGCGACGCCATTTTTTCTGTATTTATGTATATCATGCTTGTAACACCAGTCCGTCGTTTTGCAGCTGTTCCTCTTTCCATGTTTTTGTTTTTGATCCCAAATGGGAAGTGCTTGGTGCGTGTATAAATAAAACCCACCATCTTTGTCTCTCCTTGCTGAAAAGCAGCTGGAGGGGCTTGGAGCTGCTCAGTAGAGCGGCCTTTTGGTTACAATTGTTAGGTACCCACTCTAAAGAGGTGCCTTGAAGTGGCGAGTGGGCTTACGTTGCAATGGCTATTGAAACAAACAAAACCTCATGTTTGTTGTACATGGAACACATAGGAATGAGCGCAGATGACACTCTCCTTCCTTGTTATGTTTTATACATTTACTGGGCTGTTACTCCTGGCAGTTGCCGCCGCTCCAAAAATAAGTGAGTATGGGCGCGACGCCATTTTTTCTGTATTTATGTATATCATGCTTGTAACACCAGTCCGTCGTTTTGCAGCTGTTCCTCTTTCCATGTTTTTGTTTTTGATCCCAAATGGGAAGTGCTTGGTGCGTGTATAAATAAAACCCACCATCTTTGTCTCTCCTTGCTGAAAAGCAGCTGGAGGGGCTTGGAGCTGCTCAGTAGAGCGGCCTTTTGGTTACAATTGTTAGGTACCCACTCTAAAGAGGTGCCTTGAAGTGGCGAGTGGGCTTACGTTGCAATGGCCATTGAAACAAACAAAACCTCATTTTTGTTGTACATGGAACACATAGGAATGAGCGCAGATGACACTCTCCTTCCTTGTTATGTTTTATACATTTACTGGGCTGTTACTCCTGGCAGTTGCCGCCGCTCCAAAAATAAGTGAGTATGGGCGCGACGCCATTTTTTCTGTATTTATGTATATCATGCTTGTAACACCAGTCCGTCGTTTTGCAGCTGTTCCTCTTTCCATGTTTTTGTTTTTGATCCCAAATGGGAAGTGCTTGGTGCGTGTATAAATAAAACCCACCATCTTTGTCTCTCCTTGCTGAAAAGCAGCTGGAGGGGCTTGGAGCTGCTCAGTAGAGCGGCCTTTTGGTTACAATTGTTAGGTACCCACTCTAAAGAGGTGCCTTGAAGTGGCGAGTGGGCTTACGTTGCAATGGCCATTGAAACAAACAAAACCTCATTTTTGTTGTACATGGAACACATAGGAATGAGCGCAGATGACACTCTCCTTCCTTGTTATGTTTTATACATTTACTGGGCTGTTACTCCTGGCAGTTGCCGCCGCTCCAAAAATAAGTGAGTATGGGCGCGACGCCATTTTTTCTGTATTTATGTATATCATGCTTGTAACACCAGTCCGTCGTTTTGCAGCTGTTCCTCTTTCCATGTTTTTGTTTTTGATCCCAAATGGGAAGTGCTTGGTGCGTGTATAAATAAAACCCACCATCTTTGTCTCTCCTTGCTGAAAAGCAGCTGGAGGGGCTTGGAGCTGCTCAGTAGAGCGGCCTTTTGGTTACAATTGTTAGGTACCCACTCTAAAGAGGTGCCTTGAAGTGGCGAGTGGGCTTACGTTGCAATGGCCATTGAAACAAACAAAACCTCATTTTTGTTGTACATGGAACACCTAGGAATGAGCGCAGATGACACTCTCCTTCCTTGTTATGTTTTATACATTTACTGGGCTGTTACTCCTGGCAGTTGCCGCCGCTCCAAAAATAAGTGAGTATGGGCGCGACGCCATTTTTTCTGTATTATGTATATCATGCTTGTAACACCAGTCCGTCGTTTTGCAGCTGTTCCTCTTTCCATGTTTTTGTTTTTGATCCCAAATGGGAAGTGCTTGGTGCGTGTATAAATAAAACCCACCATCTTTGTCTCTCCTTGCTGAAAAGCAGCTGGAGGGGCTTGGAGCTGCTCAGTAGAGCGGCCTTTTGGTTACAATTGTTAGGTACCCACTCTAAAGAGGTGCCTTGAAGTGGCGAGTGGGCTTACGTTGCAATGGCCATTGAAACAAACAAAACCTCATTTTTGTTGCCTATAGTACTTCCACCTGAAGAGGAACTGATTGAGCCAGAACCCAAACGCTCTGTTCGACCGCCCCAACGACTCACCTACGACTCACCAGGACATAGCACTGAAGAAGCCATCACCACGGTGCGGAGGTTGCCCGAAGTGTCTGCTATGTTAGCTGAGGTAGCCCAAAATATGAGTCAACTTGAGGAAGTGTTCCTAACTCACTGTATGTATACTGCTGAACCTGTACATGTTACGTAAATTGTATTCAAATATTGTGGAACGTAATGTAACTGTTGTACCTCCTTGGAGAGACCCAAGAGTTCTAGGAGGGGGAGAGTGTAGCGCTGTGCTAAAAATCTTGCTGTGGCAGTACCTATTTTTGGCCACAAGATGGAGACTATCGCAATCAGAGATACTGGACATTGGGACTACAATAACTGGCATGCTTTGCAAGAAGCCAGGAAGTGGGTGGAGACTGGACACTTACATCCTCTGCCTCGTGGAGAAAGTTCCAGAGCGCGCCAGGGGATGAGAGAAAGCAGACGCACTGAGGAGACCGCTGGAGGAGCTAGGCCAAAGACCGAGGGAGACCTGTAATTCCTATTTGGTCACTCAACCTGAGGAGAAGGAGACTTGCCAGTACCCAGACAACAGCTGCAGACCGGCGGAATCGAACGGAGAGCAGGCGGGGAGCTGGACAAGCTGCATGAAGGTAGACAACGGATCCGGCCGCTAGTATCCCCAGTCAAAATCGGGTGGAGAGACGTCCTGGGTCAGCGGAGCCTAAAGCAGTCATCAGATGGGTGAGAGGCCTCCAAGGCTCTTTGTATGATTAAAGGACGCTCTGCTGTTTTTCTCTTTTAAGTTCACAGGGCCCCAACTGACTAGTCGAAGACTTTCCTTTAATAAATTCACTGGCCAGTTGAACAGTACCCGGGTACCACACACACACAGATACGCTTCTCACATTCTGGAACTTAACTTGTACAGGACTCATTTCCTTTTACGAATCGGAACGGGGGTTAAAAGATAAAGATACGTTCCGAATACATTTTTCTCTTTTTCCGCTGCGCGTTTGCCGTAATACGAAAGGGATTGTATGTTTGGGGTTTTCGCTACGGGTCCCTTTTTTTTTTTCTGAACTATCGGGAAATTGCATTGCTTTTATGTTCGGTTGCGAATATTTTATTTTCCGAAATACGAAGCCTCGTGTTTCGTTTCTTTTCCGCTACGCGTTTTACCGGGATACGAAAATACTGTAATAATACTTGTGAATACCGTGTCTCAACATCTGCTCGAATATTTTAGTAAACTATATAAATATAAAAACTCACAACTGTGTTGGAGTATATTTATTCCCTAGTGCGGGGAGACTGACCCGTGGTTCGTTTTCAGCGGCTCCTCCGGGAGTGAGCGCTACACAACCATCAAACATTTTCTACCATAAAACAACATCAATTAAACCGACTAATAATTATTTGTGTGCTTGGTAAAATATGCTTTGATGTTTCTCTCCAGGATTACAACTTGCTAAATGTATCCATTAGTGAAGATAAAAAGAGTCTGGTGACTTCCAAATTTTCTTGATGTGCTCCAGATAAATGACGCATATGCCATTTTATTAATGAAGTATAGTGTGTTCATACAATTCTATACCTTTACCCTGTATTGCTCATTTTTGTTTAAAAATTTTAAAAATCTTTTTTCAGTAAACTAACTACAACACAAATGTCTTTTACATATTTATTTACATGAAGACACAATGGGCAGTATTAAAAAGCTGGTGCTAATTTAGCCAGAGTTATTGTTAACTTAGCAACTCCATAGACAATGGGCACCATTACATTCTAACCACTAACGTTAGCGGTCACCTGAGTGAGTGTTAACGTTAGCCGTGGTGGCCCTAGCGCAGGCCACCCATATTACAATCTAAACGCTAACGGGTTAAAAAAAACCCGTTAGTGATTTGGATCTTGCGCTTTTCAGCACGAGGTTACTGTACTTTGCGCTCCCTATACTTAACATGGGGAGCGAAAGAATTAATTATAATTAGTGTTAGTATTACAATATATTAATGCTAATTACTATCCATCTGCGGTTACACGAAAATTAACCACAGCCTGGACCTGGTGCTGGCGGATTCCGCTACTGCAGAGTCTGTAGGCACAAGCCAGAACCCCCCCCCCCCAACTTAATCAGATACTAACCTCCTATCCTGCGGCGAGAGCGGCAGCTCCAAACGCCTCCTCTGTCCGCCGGGAGCAGGGAGAGACTGGATGAAAAAGTCCCCCAGTCTCCCTCTGCGGATCACTACGCCGACCTGCCGGATCTTGCAGGTCATGTGACCGGCAACGTCTGCCTCAATGGAGTCCTGTGGACTCCATCGAGTGGATGCTTGTGGCAGCGTTAGCGCTGCCGCGCACATCCTGGGGCTTAGCGCCCGATTACGATGGCTTTTTTAGCACCTGCATCGTAATATCACGCTAAAACGAGGACGCAAAGGAGAAACCTGCAGGTGCAGGTTTTTCTACTTTGTGTTCCTGTTTTTGAATGCAGAATGTAATGGTGCCCAATTTTTCTTCCTAGCATCTGTATACAAATGTGACGAAACAGATCACTTTGGATAATAGATCTGTAGATCATTTGTAAGACTAACAGGGTTATTCAAAGAGGTTTCATTTGACAGGTTTATTCAGGCGAATCCCATAGGCTTCAATGTTAAAAATATTCCCGTTTTAATTCATTATCTAATAAACCGATTATTATTTTATTCTGCAGGAAAAAGTCTCTTTATTTCCAGATTTTTTTAGGGTCTTTTATGCATATTGTTGAGGATTTTTTTGGCAAACTTTTTTTTCCTTCTTTTTTTTTTAAACTGTTTTTTCTTTTTTCTGTAACAGCCCTTTTTATTATCATTCATTGGATCTTATATGTAAATTTCAGACATTTTCGTTCATTAGTTTTTTTGCAAACAGCGTTTTAATTTTCAAACTTTCAAGCAATCTGCATGGAGAGAGCCTGTGGAGTCATGGGTTCGATCTCCAGGATCACCTCTCCAGGAAGTGTCCCTGGGCAAGACACCTAACGGTACATACTCGCCACCCAGGACATACTTGAAAACGAGAGAAATCTCAATGTATCCTTCCTGGTAAAATCCTTTCTCAAAACGTTTTTTTTTTTCTTCAACTCGTTCGTCTGCATGTTGTTTTTTTCCGGCGGCTACTCTGCGATCGGTGGCTAGTCGGGTTTCTCCGGCATGTTCAGCAGGGTTAATCCAGCTGTTTCTGCTGGTTTCGGTGTTCGGCGGGTTTTGCGGTGAGTGTTCGGTAGGTTTGTGGTGGGTTTTCCCTGCACTACGGGGGCCCCGTGGTACTTGCTGAATACACCGCAAAGTCAGCGAACTAGAATCGCCGAATCGCCCCGAAGTGCGGGGAACGAAAAGCCACCAAACGTGCGGTGACTTTTCGAATCTCTTTGAATAACCCTGTAAAAGTTCATTCCATTCAGCTATTAATAAGTGCTAGCTTTTATACACAGAACTATTTCACTAAGATCATATAATTGGTTTCTTCCACAGATTTTGTGTATATTTTCTTTTCAGAGGAAGCTGAATGCCAAGCTATTTTATATTATTAACTATCGCTGCGAATTAAAGATTTACACTTCTTGTCATAAGTAATTGTATTTGAGCTCTTGGCAGGGATAATATTTTTTTTTTAATTCCCATTGCCTTATTTCAGTATGCTAATATACAATTCATGACATTGTTTCTGTTACCGATGACCTATGTGTTTCTAGAGAGCATTTGTTAAGCATCAGTAGAATTCCAGTGCACAGTTTGGTATCATTGCACCCAGCACATCCTTCTCCAAGTAAATCGCCCTTTGTTGATTTTGTTCACTAAAGTCTCCACAACAATTCTTTTTTTTTTCAAACTCCCTAATTTAAACATAAACAAGAAAAAAATATGACCCAGGTGTAAAAACAAAAACATCTGGTAAAGACGTATCAATTATTCTTTCTGAAGTTTAATTGGGAAGACCAGATACAGGACCTGACTGTGAAAACGTCTCCATAATAAAACAAATAAAACACTTATTACAGGAAAAGCAGCTCCCCTCTTATTGTTTTCTGCTTCTAAACAAGCATTATCACCAATTTAGTAATAGGTTTATAGCATTATTACTATTATTTTAAACTGCTGCATGATCTATGCAAACACCTCCTTTCCAATTGGATTAATGGGACTCATTGGACAAGACTCGATAATATATTATCATGTACCGCGCTGATGATCCTGGATCCTGGCAGCCAGCAGCGCCATGCTTGCTGGATGGCTGCCGAATTAAGTAACAGCCGATTGCGGCTGCGGGTTGCTGACGCGGGTGGGGCACGGTGTGATGACGCGGCACCCACAGAGTTTAAAATTAGACACCTGAGCCAGATCCTTTGCCCTGACGTGGTTTCAATATCCTCTCAGCACGTTCATTGTATATCTATCATTGCTCTCCTGTGTATGATCCTTGCTTGTCTGGCTATCCCTATGGCTGTTAACCCTAGGCACCTGGCTGACAATCCGACTTGGCATTAACCCTTGGCACCTGGCTGACTATCTGACTTGGCATTGACCCTTGGCACCTGGCTGAATATCCGATCTCATATTAACCCCTTGTATCTGGCTGACTATCTGATCTGGTATTTACCACTAGTATTGTCTATTTATCCCGTTTATCACTCTCTCTGGTTGTCTGTCTGACTTATTTAGTAATCCAGCCACCTAAGGACAGGCAGTGTAGATAGATTGTCTGCGTACAGGGATTAGACATATACTGTATATACGATATATGTGACATATATAAGCTTTCATATATATATAAGCTAGGGTCAGTCATAACTGACGAAAGTAAAATAATGAAAGAATCTGAAGAGATGGGTTTTGAGGGATTTCTTGAAGGCCTGAAGGTCAGGGGAGAGTTTGATAGGTTGAGGCAAGTCATTCCACAAGACTGGTGCTGCCCTTGAGAAGTCTTGGAGGCGAGAGTTGGCCGTGCATGTGTAGACCGATGACAGGTGGAGATCACCTGCTGAACGGAGTTGTCTAGATGGGACGTGCTTGCGGAGTAACGAAGACATGTAGGGAGGGGTTGAGTTATTTAGTGATTTGAACGTGAGCATCAGTATTTTAAACTGTATCCTGAAACCTACAGGAAGCCAATGGAGGGACCGACAGAGGGGGGAGGTACGCGAGGTGCATCTGGTGAGAAAAATAAGACTGGCCCCATGGATTCATTACAGATTGCAAAGGGGCGATACGGGAGTTGGGGAGGCCAATAAGGAGCGAGTTGCAGTAGTCAAGTCGTGAAACGACAAGAGCATGAAACAGCACTTTTGTGGTAACTTGTGCCAGAAAGGGGCGGACATGGGCAATGTTTTTGAGTTGAAAGTAACAGGATTTGGTCACTGTCTGGATGTGGGAAGAGAATGTTAGGTCAGAGTGAAAAGTGACACCAAGGCAGCGAGCGTGTTCCATTTACTTGTAGAGAGATAGGTGGTATTGGGTTCTTCTTGGAGGGAGGAATGACGATAATTTCAGTTTTGGCAAGATTGAGTTTAAGGAAGCGGAATGTCATCCAGTTTGAGACAGCGGAGAGACAGTCAGTAACTCGATCCAGGAGACCTGGAGAGAGATCAGGGGAGGAGAGGTAAATTTGAGTGTCATCAGCGTATAGGTGGTACTGGTATCCAAAGGAGCTGATCAGTTTCCCTAGGGAGGCAGTGTAGACTGAAATAAGTAGAGGGCCCAGTACTGAACCTTGGGGAATCCCAACAGAGACAGGCTGCCGGGAGGAGGTACTTCCAGCAAAGGAGACACTAAACGATTGTTGGGACAGGTAGGAAGCGAACCATTAAAGAACAGCACCTTGAAGGCCTATATCACAAAGAGTTTGAAGGAGGATTGAGTGGTCAACTGTATCAAAGGCAGCAGAGAGGTCAAGAAGGATCAGCAGTGAGTAGCACCCATTGGATTTAGCGGTTGCAAGGTCATTGGTCAGTTTCGCAAGAGCTGTTTCTGTTGAGTGCAGTGAGCGAAAGCCAGATTGCAGAGGGTCAAGGAGAGAGTGGGTGTTGAGGTAGTCAATCAGACAGGCATACGCAAGCTTTTCGAAGGAGTTTGGAGGCAAAAGGCAGCAGGGAAACGGGGCGGTAGTTGGAGGGAGCAGTCGGATCCAGAGATGTTTTTTTAAGGATTGGGACTACTGTGGCATGTTTGAGGGAAGCAGGAAAGGCCCTAAAGGTTAAAGACAGATTAAAGGTGTGGGTCAAGGTTTTAGAATACTATAAATCCCTAAACATGACGATAAAATTATTACTCAACTGAAACATCTGTCCACCTCAATCCTCCACAGTTCCTACACCCATGGGTGGGGAGGATGTGGTTTTAGAATACTATAAATCCCTAAACATGACGATAAAATTATTACTCAACTGAAATATTTAAGTGAGAAAAATCCGTATTTTAGTTTGTTTACATTTGTATTGCGAGAATAATCATTGTACTGGACGATGTACATTTTCATTTCCCACACCAGGCGTGCATGATTATTCCACTGCTTGCGACATATGAATGAAAATATATTGAAAGAAAAAGTTTGATGCATACATTTAATGGAGTGTTGGTTTTTGACAGGACTTTTAATGAAATGTACCCATGGTGTTAACATTTATATGAATGACTGTTTTCTTTATCCATTTTAAATGATCTCGTGGCTTGAGTTACACTTACCCAAACCGCATTGAAAGAGCAACCCTAAAGAGAAACACATTCCAGAGGAACTCATTCTTTTTCAAGAAATCACCTTTCTGGGTAACATGACGCACTGTAAAAATGAAGGCTATGACAAATGGGATGCATTAAAGTGTATATTACTGCTCCCCCGATGATAAATTAAATATCTGACATACTTTGGATATGAAGCAGTCCATAGCAATAATGTGCTACATACAAAACTACTGAAGTTTGATCACAGACAGGATATAGTTATGTTGTCAATTATGGAACTTGATTATGTTCTCAGCTGGATTTCAGACACTTCACAAGAGCCACATGGTGGATGTACCGAAACCTGTTAACACATATATTGGTAATTTAGTCATTATTGCTCTAGGGAGGAATGGATACTTAGCAACAGACCATGACAAAAATAAAGGTTAAGCTAAATGTTATCAATCATCAGTAACTGTGCACCAACAATGAACACCACAAAACTACAGGTAACAACAAGAAGTTTAAAAAGGCGAATTTTAGAATAACTATTGCAATATCACTAAATTCTCAATCAAATGAAATAATGGTACAGATTACTATACATTTAATGTCATTTTTCAGATTGGGTGGATGAACAATATAAGCAAATAGAAAATCTCTTTATATACCATTCAATGGTAAAACCTCTAAATCAAATCCTATCTATAACCCCATCTAAATGTTACTTCAGGCCACATCCTACCCCACTGATGGCGAACTTTGGTACCCCAGATATTTTGGACATACATGTCCCATAATGTTTAGTTACCTTTTATGCTGGCTGCACATCATGGAACATGTATTCAGAAACATCTGGGGGGCCAAGGTTTGCCATCACTGTCCCTAAATGAGCTTAAATTATGAGTAAATGAGTCACTGCAGCAAATAAGGTGCTTTGCATAAACGTTGCAATGATATAGCATTAGCGGACAAATAGTCTTCTTTTCTGACACCATTTAGGTGCACATAAAAACGTTAAGTCTAAAACAAACATTTACACAATTGACCCTGGTAGCCAGGAGGGCGCTGCCAGAGCAATGGCTAAAAATGGATCCCCCTATCACGTCCAGGGCCTGCTCAAGAATAGATCAGAGAAACGCAACTTATAGAAGAACTCATCTCAATGGTACATAGTACCATTGAGGCCTAAACATGACTAAACATGGGACCCTTGGCTAGAATATGAGGTCTGTGCTCTTCCTTAGTTGTTCTTAACCTCATATAAATTATGCTGTGGTATCACTCACAACCTAAGTTCTGCAAGAGTTGCCGTACCCTTACCATTTTTATGCTGTCGGGAGTCCATGGATTCCTTTCGGCATTGATCAGTGACTCAAAACTGTCCTGGGTTAATGGCAAGCTACAGAAGGGAAAAAGGCTCGTGCAGGAGTTTTCCATTTGCAACACTCTATTAACAGCTCAGTTGTCTTCAGGCATAAGTTTTAGTGCATCTCTTTTAAGTTCTGAGGTACTGCCAAAGAAAAGCAAAAAATGCCCCTTTAATGTCCATGTCCAACACTTTGCAGGTCCAAATGAGACCCTCAATATCAATTGCATTAATAAATTTAACTCCTTCATCATCGGAGTCATGGAGAAGCCAGTGAAGCTTAGTGTTTACATATAAAGATAAAGGGCTCTATTAACTGCTACGTGCAAAAGCGCACGCGCAATGCAATTTTTTTTCCGCGCAGCGTTAAACGTTAACGTGCGTAAATTAACGCTGGTATCACAATCCGAGTGCATTTTTTCATCCGTCAAAAAATAATGCACTTAAAAAAGACGGCAAAAACGCGTGCACTTTAACGCTGCGCGCAGAAATCGGTGGGCAGACTGTTTATTTACGCGATTCAGCCAATCAGAATTAATAACCACAATTGTCTCCCGTTAAGTTTTTGCGCCTGTCAAAATCAATCTGAGTATATATGCTGCAGCAATAATAAAAACACGCACGACTTCTCCATTTTATTGTTTGGGTATGCGTAGAATGTGTAACTATACTTTGCTGTATTTTTTTTTTCATGCTGGTGTATTCGGTTTCGGCCAGAACGTTCAGATTTGCAGCTACCACCGGCTTTTCAAAGACGTTAAAATTATGAGCGCAAACGCTGTCAGTTAATTCCTGCGCATAGATTGTAATACCATCCGCGTACCAGCGCACAAACGCATTTGCGCTCACAATGTTAAGTATAGGACGCGCAATGTACATTACAAAGGGCTCGCGCAGGTTCACCAGCAGTAGACGTTAACACACATTTTTTGCACGGACATTGTAATATGACGTTCTGCTCCCTCGACCTGCCGCTGACTTGTGAAGACTGTGACGTGGTCTACAGCCGAGATGTCGCGACATCTTGCAAGAGCACGTCACAGGCAGCCTTCACAAGCCAGCGACCGCGCGAGGGAGCACGCCGGGGGCTCAGAGGAACACGCGTGTTAGCTGAGCTCAAGGTCTGTGCCTAGTTATTCATTATTCTGGGGGTCACTGCCTATTCTTCATTATTCTGGGGATCTGCCTAGTTATTCTTTATTCTGGGGGTCTGTCTGGTTATTCTGTATGCTGGGTGTCAGTGCCTATTATTCATTATTTTGGGGGTCTGCCTGGTTATTCTGTATGCTGGGAGTCAGTGCCTGTCTATTGCTAATTCTGGGGGTCTGCCTGGTTATTCCTAATTCTGGGGTTCAGTGCCTGATTATTCCTAATTCTGGGGGTCTGCCTGGTTATTCTTTATTCTGTGGGTCCGCCTGGTTATTCTGTATGCTGGGAGTCAGTGCCTATTATTCATTATTCTGTGGGTCTGCCTGGTTATTCTTTATTCTGGGAGTCTGCCTGGTTATTCATTATTCTGGGAGTCTGCCTGGTTATTCATTATTCTGGGAGTCAGTGCCTGTCTATTGCTAATTCTGGGGGTCTGCCTGGTTATTCCTAATTCTGGGGTTCAGTGCCTGATTATTCCTAATTCTGGGGGTCTGCCTGGTTATTCCTTAATCTGGGAGTCTGCCCGGTTATTCATTATTCTGGGGGTCTGCCTGGTTATTCATTATTCTGGGGTCTGCATGGTTATTCTTTATTCTGGGGGCCAGTGCCTGGTTATTCCTAATTTTGGGGGTCAGTGCCATAGTTATTCATAATTCTGTGGTCAGTACTTGGTTTTATATAATTCTGGTGGTCAGTGCTTGGCTATATATAATTCTGGGGGGTCTGGGGATGGGCCTGGGGGGAGAGGAATGTTGGGGGGTGTAAAGGCCGTGGTGGAGCTCTATGATACGCTCATACACACTGCACATTACTGTGAGTTTTATTTCTGTGGAGCTCAGTGAAAAGCTCATACACACTGCACATTACTGTGAGTTTTATTGCTGTGGAGCTCAGTGAAAAGCTCATACACACTGCACATTACTGTGAGTTTTATTGCTGTGGAGCTCTGTGATATGCTCATACACACTGCACATTACTGTGAGCTTTATTGCTGTGTATTCTGTGATACGCTCATGCACACACCGCACATTACTGTGAGCTTTATTATTGTGGAGCTCTGTGATACGCTCATACACACTGCACATTACTGTGAGTTTTATTGCTGTGGAGCTCTGTGATACACTCATACACACCCCACATTACTATGAGTTTTATTGCTTTGGAGCTCTGTTACGTATCCTTTTGATCCTTTTCGTTTGCACTTATCACAATATAGGGCTGGTCTAAAATTTTTTTCCCAGGGCTGCTTTTTATTCCCAGTCCGGCCCTGGCAATGTATTAGAATTATATGTGGATAAAGGATACATATACAGTCAGGTCCAGAAATATTGGGACATCGACACAATTCTAACATCTTTGGCTCTATACACCACCACAATGGAGTTGGAATGAAACAAACACAATGTGCTTTAACTGCAGACTGTCAGCTTTAATTTGAGGGTATGTACATCCAACTCAGGTGAACGGTGTAGGACTTACAGCAGTTTGCAGATGTGCCTCCCACTTGTGAAGGGACCAAAGGTAATGGGACAATTGGCTTCTCAGCTGTTCCATGGCCAGGTGTGTGATATGCCCTCATTAACCCAATTACAATGTGCAGATAAAAGGCCCAGAGTTCATTTCAAGTGTGCTATTTGCTTTTGGAATCTGTTGCTGTCAACTCTCAAGATGAGATCCAAAGAGCTGTCACTATCAGTGAAGCAAGCCATCATTAGGCTGAAGAAACAAAACAAACCCATCAGAGAGATAGCAAGAACATTAGGCGTGGCCAAAACAACTGTTTGGAACATTCTCAAAAAGAAGGAACGCACCGGTGAGCTCAGCAACACCAAAAGACCCGGGAGACCACAGAAAACAACTGTGGTGGATGACCGAAGAATTCTTTCCCTGGTGAAGAAAACACCCGTCACAACTGTTGGCCAGATCAAGAACACTCTCCAGGAGGTAGGTGTATGTGTGTCAAAGTCAACAATCAAGAGAAGACTTCACCAGAGTGAATACAGAGGGTTCACCACAAGATGTAAACCATTGGTGAGCCTCAAAAACAGGAAGGCCAGATTAGAGTTTGCCAAACAACACCTAACAAAGCCTTCACAGTTCTGGAACAAGAGCCTATAGACAGATGAGGCCAAGATCAACTTGTACCAGAGTGATGGGAAGAGAAGAGTATGGAGAAGGAAAGGAACTGCTCATGATCCTAAGCATACCACCTCATCAGTGAAGGATGGTGGTGGTAGTGTCATGGCATGGGCATGTATGGCTGCCAATGGAACTGGTTCTCTTGTATTTATTGATGATGTGACTGCTGACAAAAGCAGCAGGATGAATTCTGAAGTGTTTCGGGCAATATTATCTGCTCACATTCAGCCAAATGCTGCAGAACTCATTGGACGGCGCTTCACAGTGCAGATGGACAAATACCCAAAGCATACTGCAAAAGCAAGCAAAGAGTTTTTGAAGGGACAGAAGTGGAATGTTATGCAATGGCCAAGTCAATCACCTGACCTGAATCCCATTGAGCATGAATTTCACTTGCTGAAGACAAAACTGAAGGGAAAATGCCCCAAGAACAAGCAGGAACTGAAGACAGTTGCAGTAGAGGCCTGGCAGAGCATCACCAGGGATGAAACCCAGCGTCTGGTGATGTCTATGCGTTCCAGACTTCAGGCTGTGTTTGACTGCAAAGGATTTGCAACCAAGTATTAAGAAGGGAAAGTTTGATTTATGATTATTATTCTGTCCCATTACCTTTGGTCCCTTAACAAGTGGGAAGGACATCTGCAAACTGCTGTAAGTCCTACACCGTTCACCTGAGTTGGATGTACATACCCTCAAATTAAAGCTGACAGTCTGCAGTTAAAGCACATTGTGTTTGCTTCATTCCAACTCCATTGTGGTGGTGTATAGAGCCAAAGATGTTAGAATTGTGTCGATGTTCCAATATTTCTGGACCTGACTGTGTATCATAATAGAGCCTACTACAACAGCAGCGCCATTTCTGACCAGATCCATTACTATGGTGTATAGGGTCAAGAGAACAGCTGTGGTGCATTCCTTTCAATTGCCTGTTAATTGCCTCTCAATTTGGTGCAAGGACCTTTTGACTTTTTTTCCTTTTTTGTCAGTTAACACCAGGGATGAGCAGTAGGTAAATATTTGCGATTAGCACACAAAAAATTTAGCGCTTGCACCAAATGTTCTGTTGGTTAGAATAGCGCAAGTGCTCTCTAGTGCTCCCCATGTTAAGTATAGGACACGGTAAATACAGTAAGCTCGCGCTGCGAATCACAAATTACCGCGCACTAAGTGATCTTTCCCATTTCTAGCAGGAGGCAAACAATCCGTTTGTCAGGCGCTAGACTCATTTTACCTGGCGCTAACACAAAAACATGCTGACGCTAGGGTTAGCTCACACCAGGTGATAGGGTCCTCAGTAGGTTTTTTTAGTCAGCTACCCTTCTGGAGAATGAAGCTCAAGTACACTTGAATTCTAGATTTAGTTCAGTTCTTGATTACACTTTATTTCTGGTTTCATAACTTGATTTTGGATTTTTTTGTTTGTTTTTACTTTTTTATTTCTTTGGGGTGCAATACCATTAGGCCCAGCCATTTTAAGGACTTTCCCATCTTTTTCCATGTCCATTGACATCTTCTTTATGTGTCAGATTCAGGACGTGTGGGGAACGTCCTCATTGACTCCTAAGGAAAGATAGGGGTGGAGATAGGGGGTTCCTTTGAACCTCGATATCTCCTGACTGTTGGCAGCTAGCAGGGTCATGTTTACTATGATACCAAACATGACCATGTTTAAATTAAAGAACAAAAATAATAAAAAAAAGGAAAAACTTGTTTTTTAAGACGTGAAACGGCTCAGCAGTGAAGGGGTAATATACTGTTACAAAAAAAACCTTAGGGCTAATAACTTTCTTAAGTTGTGTTTGATGAAGTTGAAATTGTTCAAAATTTGGGATATTACCTTCCCAATATATTACCTTCCACAAACAAATATTCAAAACTGTTATTTGTACTAATATTTATTGTAGTGTGAGCCATTTAAAACAAAATAAATCCTATTTATACAGATAATAGATAGTTTACATAAAAATGTTTGCACTGTAAACAAATCTCCGAGAATTCAAAATGTTCCACCAGTCTGAAGATGTTACAATTCCTATAAACCACCTGGTGCCTATTATTGTTTATGTAGATGGTTCACTTTAAAAATAACATCATACATCAGTTAGTAATAAAATTCAGTAACACAAAAAGAATGTTGATGTATATATTTCCAATTATTTGGCTCTGATTTGCATGCGTGAGTCCAAAGCGTACAAAAGAAATTACTGACATGGTGTCAGTATTGCTCTTTTCTCCAGCTACATTCCCACCCTTGACATAATTATAACAACAACACGAAGTGTATGAAAAGCTTGGAGGTTAATAAAAAAACCAAAATTCCCAGTGCTGCCATTCCTTAATAATTACATATATGCTTGTCAACGTCATTTAATCCTAGCTTGATTGGTATATACAACATGGTATGCGAACAGGATGAGTCTCCAGGCTAAAACTTTTTGCTGATGATTGCTCAACCTTGAAATAGTTGCGACACCCTATCAGGGTTATTCAGAGAGCATCAAAATGTCACCGACATATCAGTGCTCTCTGATTCACCGCACTTTTGCGAGTCCGGTTCCCTGACCCTGCAGTGAATTCAGCATTCACCGCAGGGGTGAATCTGCCACTGAACTCTGCCGCCAACCCGCTGGACAGCCGCCGCAAACCTTCCGGTCGCTGCCAACCCACCAGATAGCCTCCGCAAACCAGCCGGACAGCCGCTAAACGCACCTGCAAGCAGCCGACGACCTGCCGAACACAGCACCGTCCAACGGCAGAGAAAAGCCAACAAGCAGCCGAACAGGTAAAAAAAACCCCGGAAAACAAATCGATTGAAACTTTAAACATTTGAAACGCTAATTGGAAAAAACTACGGAATGAAAATGTCTGGAATTTACATATAAGGTCCTTTGAATAATAATAGAAAAAGTCTGCTGCAGAAAAAAGAAAAAACACTATTTCAAAAAAAGAATAGAGAAAAATTCCTAAAACTGCCTAAAAATCGTAAAAAAATAAAGAGACTTTTTGCTGCAGAGTAAAATAATAAACGGTTTAATAGATATTGGATAAAAACAGGAATATTTTTAACATCAAAACCTATGGGATTCGCCTGAATAAACCTGCCGAGTGAAACCACCGAACAGCAGGGCATTTCTCTGACATTTCTCTGCTGTTCGGTGTCTCTGAATAGATTACCCATTGTTTCTCTATGGGGACTTTTATTGCCGCCAAACAGTGCCGTATTTCGCTAGCAATTCGCCAAAATTTGGTAAACTGTCTGTTTTCTGAATAGCCGAATGGCCATGAAATTGCACGGTACGGGGAAATTTACTGTTCAGTGCAATTTTGGGGCCAGATCTGCTGTCTCTGATTAACCCCTAATGTTTTAGCTTTTCTCTGCTGATCTGTGTTAATGCTATGAGCCTGCATCAGTAAAATTCTTTGCTAGCATGTTAGGTACAGTCAAAAAAAACTTTTTTGCTCACATTTATCCACTATTCATTCATGAGAGATTACTTCCTGTCGACAATATATTACTGTGTAACCCTTGCAGTACTGACAGAAGGTATGTTTAAGACGCTGACAACCCCATGTGCGGTAACATAAAGAAAACCACTATTTTGTTTGACCTTCCATCTAAACCAGCAGGCAAGGTCACATCAGGCATGCAGGTTGATGTGAACTTACAACCTCAAGGAACACAATCACATAATAAAACCTATAGGTATCCAGCAGTGACATTTTATTTGAAATTCCAAATACCTCTTTTAAACCAGTGGAATGCTGCCAATTCTTCTTTCAGGCTTTCACTTCAGTAAATCATTTTTTACCACTCTCATTTTCTCTGCCCACATACAACCAAGTATCCCATTGATAAAATGAGGATTAATGTCCTATACATTAGATCATTTTTATTGCCCTTGCAAGATTTAAAAAACAAATTATTGCCGTTATATACATTATTACGTGCAATAATGTTTTTATAAAAAAAAAATTAATTAGATACAATTCTTCAAATTTAAAGAAAATAATAATGAACCATATTAACAATGACACAATAGACACTGTACAATATGCTAACGTGTTGGTGTTTGTTGCATTGTAATATGTCTTTGCAGCAATGTAATAAGTACACAGTGCAGAGAGAACAGCAAAAGCATGTGCTACATCTTTTTCATTTTTGTTCTTGCCATGTGTTATTAAAGATGTTCGTGACTTCTGAAAAACACAAGGGACATTACGTGGCCCTGCCGTACTTGAAACAACTTTAGCAGGACTGAGAGAGCATAATATTCTGTTTACACACTACATTACCAGCAAATGTATAGATGTTCTAAAGATGGCAGAATTCGGAATATATCCCCTTCCCTAATGTCATAAGATTTTTCCAGCATACAGTGCTCTTTCATTGACATGCCTATGGAAAACCGTGTAAGCTTGGAAAATTTGACATAAGGAAAGAAGGAAGACTTATCCTACAAAGTAACAACAGAACTAAAGGATGTGAGAGCTCAAGCATGCAATGAAGCCGTGTGTCATCCTGCACTGTCAATAAGGAGGACTGAGAGTGTGTGGTGACATGTTAAAAGAGCTAAACTGGCCGTCCCTGGAATCTAGACGCACCCTTCACCTTTCCAACATGGTGTTTAAGAGCTTTTCTGGGAAGCTGCCACCCTACCTGAATAGGCTGCTTCCCCTAGCAGTTCCCTCATCCTATAACCTCTGATCCAGGACCAGCACCTTACTTGCAATACCACAATACAAAAAGAAAGTGTCTCGATCCTCATTTTCCTACAGAGCACCACAATTATGGAATAACCTCCCAGAAGCCATCAAATCTTCCCCCAGTCTAAAGTCCCTTAATACATCTCAATACAGAATGCATCTGAAAACATGTAACATACAGGGTTATTCAAAGAGATTCAAAAAGTCACCGCAGGTTCGGTGTCTTTTCGTTCTCTTCAATTCGGTTCCTTTTGCCGATCCCATTTCGGTGACCCTGCGGTGTATTCAGCAAACACCACAGGGTCCCCGAATTGCAGGGAAAGCTACCGCAAACCCGACGAAAACTAACCGCAAAACCCACCGAATGCACGCCGAAAACCCCCAAAAACATCTGGATTAACCTGCCGAAAACCAAGCCCGAGCAGGAGCCGAACACAGCCGAAGCAGCTGAGACTGCCGACGAGGGAGGTGAATAAATTAGCAAAATAGTTTGTGTGAATCTATGAAAATGAAACGCTGTTTGCAAAGAAACTACTGAGCGAAAATGTCTGAAATTTGCATATGAGGTCCAGGGAATGATAATAAAAAGGGCTGTTACAGAAAAAATAAGTAAACTTAAAAATAATAAAAAAAATATCGCACTTTTAAAAAAAAAAAGAAATTAAGAAAAATGCTTAAAATATCCTAAAAAATCTATAAATAAAGAGACTCTTTACTGCAGAATTTTATAATGAACGGTTTATTAGATATTGAATTAAAATGGGAATATTTTTAACATTGAAGTCTATGGGATTCTCCTGAATTAACTTGCCGAATTAAACCACCGAATGGAATGGCAGGGCATTAGGGGAACCTTTCACTGCTGGTTTGTGCTCTCTGAATAGCCGAAGCAGTGCTTTTTTATGGGGATTTCACTGCCCTCGAACAGGCACCGAACAGGCACCGTATGTTCAGGCAATTCGCCAGGATTTGGCGAATTGCCTGCTCTCTGGATAGCCGAATGGCCAGGAAAGGTAACCGAATGCTGATTTTCAGCGTTCGGTTACCTTTCTCAAGCAATTCAGATCTCTTTGGATAACCCTGATAGTGTATATAGTTCCTACATATTTACTTTCTGTTAATCTGTAGATTTGTGTTGTATTTTAATATCTTTCATTTATTGCTTTGTATTATTGTGCCTACTGTAACAATTCAATGCTATTGAACCCAGGACATACAACTCCCTCACATTATGAGTTGAGCTATTAAAAGGCAAAAGTAATAGAAACCAATTAAGGGTTATTGAGTTTCCCTAAGGGCTGAGCCAGAATAGGAATCATATAGCTGTGTTATGCCGGGAACAATTCATCTGTCACAAAGATCAATGATACACAACATTGCTTAATGAGATATTACAACTATACTTGAGTAACAACTCAATGTTCTTGAACTCAGGACATACTTGAAAACAAGAGAAATCTCAATGTATCCTTCCTGGTAAAATCCTTTATAAATAAATAAATAAATAGCGGTGCATTTGTCAGAGTTGAATTTATTTATTTATGTATTTATAAATTTATGTATTGTTCAGTATAGGGCCCTATGTAGAAAGGAGCCTGGATGTCTCTTAACCAGTTCCCATCCTATAAAATGAGAGGTTTGATATGTATATCAGCATTGACCAAGAACAGGGAGATTAATAAGATTTAGCTGAAAGTCTTGTTTTAAGTATGAGTTGCTTATTTGAGGTGCAAGTTCCTAAAAGGATCATGAAAACAACTTAACCCCTTCCCGACCGCTGACGTACCCTGTACGTCCTGTGTTCGGGTCTCCCTTAGACCCGATGACGTACAGGGTACGTCAGCGGCGCCAAATCCCCCTCCCGCCCGATACTCACCTCCCTCGCTGGATCCCACGGCGATCTGACAGGGAGGAAGCCTGCCCATGTGATTTACATGGGCAGGCGAGGCTGATGACGTCGCCACGCTGCGTGGTGACGTCATCAGAAGGTGCCCCCATCTGTTTCAATGGGGAGGGAGGGGGGGCTCCTTCGGAGCCTCTATCTCCCCAACCATTGAAGCTAGGGAGATGCCGTTTGCACCGCTGGAGAGGGGAGAGCCTCCCCTTTCCAGCGGTCTATGGCATTAACCGTTTCGCCGCCGGATCACGTTGCGGCGCCAATTGGCGCCAAAACGCGATTCGAACCTGGAGGGGGGCTGACATCTTGGATGTCAGCCTAGCCTCCAGGTCCACCCCCACCCACTGACAACCTCACCATATGTGTGAGTGTAGCCGGAGTCAGACAGGTTCACTTCATTAACGGCGCCGGACCAGACACAAGCAAGGATTGTCCAAACACGAGTCTCTTCAGGAAAGGCAAGAGTTTATTGTGTCGTCACACAAGTGCTCACACAGGATTGAATCGCTTAGAGTGAGCCCCGATTACACAGAGACATGAGGTTTTATGCCCCAAATACATAATTAGGTACATCCCCATTAGCCCACCTCCCTATGACACTCTATTCCACCCCACGTGGGTTAATACCTCCCATCATTAATTCGAACACAAAGAACATTCCACATATAACTATAAATTGATACACTTCTCGTTAGTTTGACAGTCTGTGATTTGTTTGTGCTGTCTTTCTCCGGGCAGTGCCTCCCTCCCTATCGGCTATGTTTATTCAGATGGCCTGGGGCCCGTCTTCTATACTCCTTCGTCTTTCCGCGGGCCCCAACGACCTTGGAATATCTACTTCTCCGTGTCAGAAACAGCAAAGATCTTTCATAAGACTTTAATTGCTTTTCTGCTAATCTAAACGCATTCCTAAATTTCTACGTATACCTCATTCTAGTTTCAGCTACAAACCTGTCTAGTTATATACAAGTGAACCAATATTCTGAACAAGATGGCCGCCTGTGTACAATGGCGGCCGTCTTCTAGCCTATTTCCACTTCATTCCCCCTTGGCTCAAGTGTCAGGATCTTTTCCTGGCACTTGTAGCCATTACACTCCACTATTCTGAAACTACTGAAAAAGGGGGGGTTTCTTTCACTGGGAACATACCCTGTGGAATTATCAGTGGTATCTTCTGTGTTTGTGTAGATATCAGTACTGTTTTACACAGTGGCTATAACATAGCCCTATACGGTATATCAGTATCCCTATGATCAAAATCACCACTATCATAAGTATCATGGATCCAATCTTTGAGATGAATCTCAAAATAGAACCAAACCATTCTCCATTGCTCCAAACCCACGGAGCGGATTCCAGCCTTCGGCAGCAATCCTTCTGGCTGTGCCCTGCAACTGTGCTACCTTCTCCTGATGATCTTGAATTACCTGGTAATAGTCTGGGACTTCGTGTGTAGTGTTTCTGATGAAGGTGCAACATTCATAGTGCATTGTCATTTCACACAATCCATTCAAGGCCGCACTGATCTGCTCAAGCGCCATTTCATATATCATTTGCACCTTTCGTAACTCACGCATTTCCAGATTCAGCAGCTGGATATCCATACTGGTTCTATTCAGAATCTCATCCATCAGATTGACATAGCTATTCAATCTCCTCATCATCTCTCCTCCCCATCCAGTCCATGCTGGCAACCATGTCCATATTCGATCCATCTTCGCAAACAATTCTCTCTTCGGTCTTTCAAACACCAGTGGGTACCTAGGGTGTAGTTCTGTGTCTGTGTTTGTGTCTTCTCCCCTTAGTTTCTGGATTGGGACCAGCTTAGCCAAATAACACATTCCCGTTATTGTTGGTGGTACCCATGTGTAACACACCCTTTCACAGCACACCTGGTACCCTCCTGTCACTATAAATGGTGATGAATATAGTGTTCCCTTTGATATCTCTATCGCAAGGTGTCTCAGCCGTCTCATCATATCCACTGCACCCTGCCTCCCATTGGTCACATTCCCAATCACCGCCTCTTGGTCTCTAGTGAGTTGCCTGCATCGTATATATAAATAATTCGCCTTTTGTCCTGTTTTAAATATATAAAATATATAATACCCAGTTGAACTGACTTGAGTTACATAACCCACCCTCGTTATTTGTTTCTTTATCTGGTCCTAGTTGAAAACACCATTCTGGTGGATACACTGGTCCTATTATAGGGTACCCGGGACTGACTGATTCTGTCTTTTCCCTGATACAAACATACTCAAATTCATTGGAACAGAGGCAAATGGTATATAAATTGTCTCTGGGTGCAGTCTACTACACACCCAGCATACAGTTTGCCCAGACTTTTTAGCATAGTCATATTTGAATTGCACAAGTAAGTGTCCTCTTGGGTTGGTTCCAGATAGCGCCTCTCGTTTTTGTCTCCACATGGTACGGTTCTCCATCACCGGGTGCGTACCATTCCAGATATGGGAAATATCCACTTTCCCCACATTGCCCGTACAATTAGAGCATACTCCACGCGAGAGTCCATAAATCAAATTAGCAAAATATAAAATCAGCACCACAAATGCCCCGAGTGTCAGAATTCCTTGGGCAATTCTTTTTACAGTCACATAAACCCAATCCCTCCCCACCGGAATTTCAAAAATAAAAACATTTCTGGATAATCAAGGGTGGGGCCGGGCCCCTAAAAAGCACCCTGTGGGTATCCCCCGTTGGCGGGTGGTCAGGACCTGTGCCCATCAAAACACCCACTTGTTGATCCTCTGTATTATCTGGGTTAGGATCATTTAGGTGCTCATGGCTGTGGTCTTTGTCAGCTTCAGCCTCAGTGGGTTGGTCTCGTTGGTAACAACCTTCCATGTTGGTTCAGGACTGGCTGCAGCTGCTTTTACCCTGGAGTGATGTATCCACGGGACCACCTCGGCAACCTTTACTGCTATAGGGGTTGATAACAGGACAAAATAAAAACCTTTCCATTTTGGATCTAGTGGATCATTTTTCCACTCTTTTACCCATACTGAGTCACCCGGACAATATTTATACAATGAAGGATACAGAAAATGCGGTATATTATCCCCCACCCAAGTATTTAATTTCTGCATTGATTTACCCAGCATTACTACCTGATCATTTAGTTTAGTTTCTCCCAATGCCCGAAGGTCCCCCCTTAGTCCATTAATCAGAGGGGTTGGCCGTCCAAACATAAGTTCGTACGGACTTAGCTTCAATTGGGGGTTGGTCTGCACCTAATGTGCAAAAGGACTATCGGCAGCAAGTCCAACCAGCCTAGTGACGTCTCTTGGCACAGTTTGGACATCAAAGTCTTTAGGGTACGGTTCATTCTTTCAACTTTTCCCGAACTTTGGGGCCTGTAGGCGGTCTATAGCTTCCAGGTGATGCCCAGTAGCCGGGCAAATTGTTGTAAACAGTTCTGGATAAATGCAGGGCCATTGTCCGACCCTATCTCGAGTGGAAGTCCGTAACGTGGTATTATTTCTTTCATTAGACTCTTTACCACTTCTGTCGTCTTTTCAGTTCTAGTTGGGAAGGCTTCTACCCATCCTGTCAAAATGCACACCATCACTAGTAAATATTTGTATCCTTTGCAGGGTGGCAGCACTGTAAAGTCTATTTGTAATAATACCATTGGGGATAGCCCGATGGGCCTGTTCTCAAAATAACAAATCTTGTCTGTCTTGTGAATCTCTTACTGCTGGTATAAAAAATTCATTGCACTTTTCTTCATTCTTGGCAGTCTGTTCTTGATAAGGATCTCCTTGAGGAAGAACCTCACCAGTGGGACTTGATATTCTTCTGCTCCCAATTCTCCCAGACTGTGCAGTATTCGTGTGATTCGTAGATTATTGTGAGAATTGATTGTCAAATTTTCAAAATGTGATGCGAAATTCTCTGCTCGTTCAACTTCAATTGTTTCTTTGTCTTCCTCCTCCCTCACTATTTTTACGCCGAAGAATTTCAGCATCATCTTGCAGACTCTGCGCAGTCTTTGCTGAACTTCTGAGGTGTTAACCATTAGACGTGTCTCTTGCGGATTAAGGGGAATAAAATAAAAATTTCGGCCTTGTGTTCGAGTTGGGAAAAGCCATTGGATATAATCATAATTGAGTTCTAACAGTTCATAATCATCTTGCCATTTGTTCAATATTATTTCAATGAACTCGCCGTGGGGTTCAAACTTTTTCAAATTCATGTAGAACTCGGAATTTGGCATGGAAAATTGAGGCTCTTGCTTGCAGATCAGTACTTTAGCTTGAGCTTCTGCTTCTGTTGGTAGTGGCGGTTTTGCAGCTGCTTTTGCGGCCTGGTCCGCGCGTCTGTTACCTTTTGGAATTTCATCACGGCCTTTTTGATGGCCACGACAGTGCATGATGCTGACAGCACTTGGTTTCCACATTGCTTCCAGGAGGGCCGTGATTTCTGCAGCATATTTAATTTGTTGTTCTGAAGACGTGAGTAGGCCTCTTTCTTTGTAGAGTGCACCATGTGCATGGACTGTCATAAAGGCGTATTTGGAATCTGTATAGATATTTACTTTTTCTGCCTTCAGAAATTTCAAGGGCTCTGGTTAAAGCTGTTATTTCAGCTAGTTGTGCCGATGTATGGCCTGGCAGTGGCTTTGCTTCAATAATTTCTTCTGTTGAGACTACTGCATAGCCGGAGACTTTCTTTCCATCATCCATGTAGCTGCTACTATCAGTGAATAGCTGTAGATCGTATTTGTCTAGGGGTACGTCTTTCAAATCTGGCCTGCTACTGAACACTTCTTCCATGACTTGGAGGCATTCATGATTTGGATCCTCTTCACAGTCAGGCAGTAGAGTAGCAGGGTTTAAGGTAGCGATGAGGTCCAAATGAACCCGTGGATTTTCACACATCATGGCTTGGTACTTCGTCATCCGGCTGTTGCTAAACCAGTAACCTCCTTTGACATCCAGCAGAGCCTTGACAGCATGGGGCACCTTGACATGAAGAACTTGTCAAGGTTCAGCTTGTCTGCTTCTGCTATTAGCATTGCGGTGGCAGCCACTGCTTTCAGGCATGGGGTAGGCCGCAGGCCACAGGGTCGAGTTGCTTGGAGAGCTAGGCCACAGGCCTCAGCCATGAGCCAAAGGTCTGGACCAATACTCCTGTTGCTGTTTGATTATATTCATATACAAACAGCTAGAAAAGGCTTACTATGATCTGGCAGGCCCAGTGCAGGAGCTTCCATTAGCAGAGTCTCTTAATTTCAGAAACGCTGCGGTTTGCTCTTCTTCCCAATGAAAGGAGTCTAATTCTCTTTCCTTGGTTGCTTGATGAAGCGGCTTGGCAATTTCTGCGAAGTTGGGGATCCACAGGCGGCAGAAACCTGCAGCTCCCAGGAACTCACGGACTTGTCTCCTGGTCTTTAGTTGGGGTATGCGGCACATTGCTTTTTTTTTTTTTTTTTCTATTTAATTCTAGCTCTGAACAAAACTTAAACTTTCGAAATAATATCAACACAAAATATAAACATATATCTTGCACTCAACAGACTTCAGACAAATATTCTATTGTAACACACACTAAAATCAGCTAAACATAGTACGCTGCACAAATACATAAAGGATTATTCTTTCCAGCTATCAGAGAGCAAAGAAAAACAAACTGCTCCCAATTCTCCCCTCTTTCTTGCAAACAGTCTGTCAGAAAAAGGAGGGGGCCTATTACACCAGGGACGACGCTCAATCTTAACTTTTAATTGAACAGTTTAATAATCAATTAAAAACACAATCGGACAAAATAAGTCTGAACTATACACATAAACTATATAGCACTGCAATTATTTTACTCCATAAAATATTAATTTATTTATATATACTCTCATCGGGCATCTCAATCTTTTCTGGTGGAGCCTCTCTATCTCCTCTACCCGATGCACCCTGCTCTTCTTCCTCAGCCATACGGGACGGAGCAGAGGGAGCTGACCGAGACATAGCAGCTGCCTGCTCCTCCCTCTCCGCCCGCGCAATCGCGGCATTCAGAGCTTCCCTAGCTGCCCCATAACATAATGGGTAGGACGGGGGCAGATTATCACTCTCTTCCGGTTGATCTAACACCGGTCTCCCTCTCTCTCTCCATTATTCTGGGGGTCCTGCTTCTTATTTCTCCCCGTTTCATTATAATATAAAATAACTCTTGTTTTTAATACAATATCTCCATATATCTATATACGGATACTGTTCAGGATGTCCATACTGCTCTGTGACTTGGGAGTGTACCTTCTGTACCAACTCCGGGTCTATTGACCCCTGCTCTGGCCATCCTGGGACTAACATCGGCCACACAACTGTACACATTACTTTTAATTTCTCTTTTGTCAATTCTACACCATAGTCATGAGTTTTATATAATGCATCGAAATTTCGCACCATATACTCTAGGGGCGTCTCCCCCTCCTTTACCCTCTTGGGCTTTGATGACCCGTTACCTATTGTCACTCCTGAAAACAATACTTTTTGCGATACAAATATTTTATTTTAACAACAGTTAAAATCTACAGTCTGATACTTCAGTCAACAATTTATCCGCATCCACATACGCTTCCCCCTTCAGTAGCCGACTGCAGTCGCCTGAGCCGAAACCGTACGTCCAGGGTCAAATCTCGTATTTGCTTCCTCGTGGAGCGAGTAGGCGCGCGTTCACTCACAGCACTCGAGTCAATTCATTCACAGCTCATACCGTATCAGATACTTTCAACATAGAATAAAACATAGGCACTTCTACTCTTTCTACTAGCCAAGGGTACTTATCCCCTTCTTTGTGGCTCCTTATACCCCGTAATTTGAACTCTAACTCTTGACTGCTTGTGGCTATGTGCACCCCGTTCCTTGTCTATACTTCCGCCTGCAATTCCAATCTGCCTTATGGATAATCTACCCACTCAGCACCACTATCTCTGCAGCTATCGCTGGCTTCACTATAAGCCCTTTTCACTATACGGCGTACACACTAGGCACTGACTCAGGCTCTTAGCCCAGTCACAGAAAATCCCTCCTCCTTTCCCTTTTACCCACGTGGCGAAGCTCTATTTACAAACACTGAACTATGCAACTCCACGCAGCTACCTTCTCCCTCTCTTACAGAACTACCCTTTGATTGGCATTCAATTCCCCCGAATCCAGACACCCGCTAGCCACTCTGGCTCCTCAGCAATGTCAGCGCTATCAGCGACGGGCTAGATATGCCAATAGGATGGTGGCCATCGCATCCTCTTATCTGTCTATCTCAGTCGGACGTTTCCCTTAGATACCGGTATTTCCTTTAGACATACAAAACATAGAAGACACGTTACCTATCGCCGGCGCTGCTCGCTGTTTCCTCGGACTCGGGTGTGTCCCAGCTTCCCGGGCCGGGGGGGTCTGTTTGGGACGAGATGAGGTCCACTGTACAGGAAATCCTGCTTGGCGCCTGCAGATGTCAGCTCACCTTCAACGGACGCCCCAACCATCGGGATTCTGGCACTGCTGCAGTCAAGCGCCGCACTGTGTTCAGCAGCCGTTGCCTGTGTCTTGGCAAAAGGCCCGTTATCCCGGCTATCGAGACCCCAGAAATGTAGCCGGAGTCAGACAGGTTCACTTCATTAACGGCGCCGGACCAGACACAAGCAAGGATTGTCCAAACACGAGTCTCTTCAGGAAAGGCAAGAGTTTATTGTGTCGTCACACAAGTGCTCACACAGGATTGAATCGCTTAGAGTGAGCCCCGATTACACAGAGACATGAGGTTTTATGCCCCAAATACATAATTAGGTACATCCCCATTAGCCCACCTCCCTATGACACTCTATTCCACCCCACGTGGGTTAATACCTCCCATCATTAATTCGAACACAAAGAACATTCCACATATAACTATAAATTGATACACTTCTCGTTAGTTTGACAGTCTGTGATTTGTTTGTGCTGTCTTTCTCCGGGCAGTGCCTCCCTCCCTATCGGCTATGTTTATTCAGATGGCCTGGGGCCCGGTCTTCTATACTCCTTCGTCTTTCCGCGGGCCCCAACGACCTTGGAATATCTACTTCTCCGTGCCAGAAACAGCAAAGATCTTTCATAAGACTTTAATTGCTTTTCTGCTAATCTAAACGCATTCCTAAATTTCTACGTATACCTCATTCTAGTTTCAGCTACAAACCTGTCTAGTTATATACAAGTGAACCAATATTCTGAACAAGATGGCCGCCTGTGTACAATGGCGGCCGTCTTCTAGCCTATTTCCACTTCATGAGGATGTCAGTGGTCCAGTTAACCCTCTAGCTGCCATGTAGAGATAAGGGGATCCTAAGGATCCCTTTATCTCCCGATCCATGGCAGCTAGATGGTCATATTTGACATAATTTGAAAGGCCTGATCATGGCCTTTCAAATGATACCAAACATGACCAGGTTTGGTTTAAACAAAAATTAAATTTTTTTTTTAAAAAAAATAATAAAAAAATTAAATAAAATAAAAAAATGTGTTTTTTTTAAAAAATTTTTTGTCTGGGGGGGTTTAATTAAACAGGACCTAGGCTGACATCTCAAAATAATTAGCACAAAATGGTCAGAATGAGCGCAGCGCACATAGGTGAACTGGCTCAGCAGTGAAAGGGTTAAAAGGTAAAAACATGTAAAAATTGGGTATTTCTATTCTCGGGATAAAATTTGGAAACTATTTAGCCGGGGTCTTTATTGGTGGTTGTAGCTTTAGGGGATTAAATTACGAAAAAGTGTGTTTTTACCATTTTTTTCATCATATTTCATATTTTTTTTATAGTAAATTATTGGATATGATGGAAATAATGGTATTTCTAGAAAGTCCATTTAATGGCGGGAAAAAGGGTGTATAATATGTGTGAGTTGAATAAACGAGTAAGAGGAAAATTTGACCTAAACCCTAACAGCGCAGAAACGTAAAAACAGCAGCGGTCACTAAAGGACGGATTTGTGTAAAACCGCCCGGTCACTAAGGGGTTAATTTATCAAGGCTAGGGTTTTGCAGGTGTCACAAACATGCAACATTATCAGTAGCTTTATTTTTGTGTGCATCTGCTCATTTCTGCCTGGTCCCGTCATCCTATTCCAATACCTCTTGCGTCATATGAATGTCTTGTAGTAAACCCCACTAAGGTCAATAATGGGGAGAACACTCAAGGCAACTACCATTAGGGCAACTTTCCAGGTGAGTTTTAGGGGGTCTGTGATTACTCAGCTTCACGATACCCAATGTCATTCCTTTATACTATAGGGTCTATTCACTAAAAGGTGAAACTCTGGAGAACTTTTGTAGAAGTGAAAATTCCAGATCAAAATAGCCAAACCAGAAAAATTCTCCCATTTATCTCACTTTCCAAATCGGCTATTGTGACTAGAATTTTCACTTCTTCAAAAGTTCTCCAGAGTTTCAGTTTTTTAGTGAATAGACCCTTATGTATTGATAGTTATTGGGATTGAAATGCTATCACTGTTAGGCAAGAATGTTGGAATAGTGAAAAACAGGAGTGGGAGCTGCACACAATTCAGACAATGTCATGAATAGGGATAAGCTGTTCGGTTCGATCAGTTCAGAGTTCGACTCGAACATTGGCAGTTCGAAAGTTCACGAACTTCGAACTTTTTGGCGTGTTCGGTTCGAGTTCGAAAAAATGTTTTTTTTTAAAAAGTATAAAAAATGCTTAAAAAATACAAAAAAAATCTAGAAATAAAGAGACTCTTTACTGCAGAATATTATAAGCAACGGTTTATTAGATCTTGAATTAAAAAACTACCCAGGGCAAGAAGGCACGCATGTGGGCGATGATTAGCAATGGACAGACTGTGTACGTCGTCAAGAAGCGGTATGTATAATAGCATAAACATGTTACATACACATAACACACATTACATACATCTACCAACATATGTCAACACATGCTGCAGCGTAATGTATTATCTGTTTGTCAGACAAATGTGACTGTCATAAAATTATTCTGGCTTTATTTAAAATATTTGCACACATGTACATTTTTCTGAAACTTTCACACCTCAAAATTACATGTGCTTAGAGTGCATGAGGCTTGCATAGGATTTTTTGCGCCGCCTGTGTGTTTCATCTTTAAAATGCTGCAGTGGGTGATGTGGATTTTCTAGCTTACAAGGAAAGCATGCTTTACAGTCTGCCTAATGTCTAGGTGCAAAGATTCTCACCTCTGAATAACATGTGCTTACAGCAGGGCTCTCAAACAGCGTAAACAACAGGTGTTAATTAGTGTTTGGAAATAACATGTGCTTCTAATTAGTCTGGTCTCATGAATTTGATACATTACTTGCAGACTGGATGTGGCTCCTGCACATGTATGAACACTGTGTTTCTGAATTCTAAGAAGTGTTCATTTCTACTACATGTTCCTCTGGTATGCTGTTTAACCCCTTAAGGACCAGGGCTCTCTAAAGCCAATCATTAATGATGTAGATGTTACGTCATTTGTCATCAAGGGCTTAGTAAAATCTTTATCACACTCCTTATATTTAAATGTAATATTCCAGTATTTGTATGTCATGTAACTCTCCCGAAGGGCCTATGTGAGCATACAATTATTATTGTGTTAGATCTATAGTTTTGGTGCAAGCGTGGTGGAAGGGCTTGCTGCTTCTGCATTAGTAACACAACACAACGTGAAAATGTCTATCATAAAGCATACAAGCTGAGTCCCTAGAGTCTCTGACTATTCATTGTCATATATACCTTGCTTTATACATATAATACATTCCCTCATCTAACAGGATAGTAGCCAGTCCCTGTGCATTTTAACCCCTTAAGGGTGGCTAGGTGTCATGTGTGGGTCTCTGATGGCGACATTTCTATACATCCTACAAATCCGCCACTTCACGGGCAGGTTATGGGGACCTCCTAGGCACGATATTTGAAGGAATTTTTCGTTTTTATTTTTAACCCTTATTTTATGGAAAACTCACTGTTCCTTTAAAAACGTCTTTTTTAAAACTTTTTGTCCTTGTTTCCTGTCCCCCAGGGCACCACCCGGACCCCCATACACCTTTTATGGCAAATATCTTGCATATATGCCCTCTTAGAGGGCACTCTAAAAATCAAACTTTTGAGTCCCATTGACTTGCATTGAGTTCAGTTCGTGTTCGCGTTCGAGCTCGAACTTTTGAAATTGTTCGAGTTCGAATGTGAACCGAACACAGGGGTGTTCGGCTCATCCCTAGTCATGAAAATAGGGTACTCCGGGGACCATTGAAGCCAACCACTTCAATAGGCAGAATTAAAATGTTTCGGTTATGTTTGAGAAAGGTCGCTGTGCTGATTGCAATGTTGCAAACCTTTTTCTAATAAAGTCACCAGTTGATCTTGGAGTGCAGGTACCCTCTGGTGTTCTGTCTCAGACAGTTGAATAGTTTCTGAATTCTCACATCAATGTACCTTTATAGAAATTTTTTTTTTTTTGAGAAAGTATTTTACCAGGAAGGATACATTGAGATTTTACTCGTTTTCAAGTATGTCCTGGGTGGCGAGTCTGTACTGTTAGGTGTCTTGCCCAAGGACACTTACTGGAGAGGTGCTCTTGCTGGGATCGAACCCATGACTCCACGCAGAGCAGTGATGTTACCTCTACTCCACCCAGCCGGTATATTGAAGACGTCACTTTTGGAAGTGTGAGGTGTAAATTAAAATTCATTCTTCTAATATGTTAAAAATCATACTTACAGTGTAGGAAAATATTTTTAATATGTACTGTAAATGAAACATGTTCTTGATAGTCTGTACTTGTAATTTAGATTTTTAATTTTGTTAGAGCATTCGTACTTATATATGACATAAAGTATTACATTTATGCACTTGTGCAATATTATTTGTTTGTTTGTAGTATTTTAATTTGCTTAATTTATCTTACATTTAAAAAACTCATGCAGAACTGTTTATAAAAATCAGAGTCATTAGTAATTGAGATTTTCCTAAAAAAAAAGCAAATACTCTCTGATCAACAACCACTCATTAGATGCATACCTTATTAAATTGAGAAAAAATGTGGTAAATCTTTTGGGATAAAAAAAAAAGCTATGGGAGATTGCATAATTTTTGTTTTCATGTCAGGGAATGTTCCAGTGAAATCCAGCTGGATATGGCTCATGCCAGAAAATGAGTTATATGCATTATTAACTCTTGTAAACTATTTAGGGGACTGTTACAATTTCCCGAAAATCTTTAAAAAGTCAAATCTGTGTGAGCAAAAAAAATCTAGTTTTACATTTGAAACAAAATTCTATACATTAAGTTTAACATTGGTTATATTGCGCACAATCGTCACGCAGCCAGAAAGAAGTTGTTATTGTGGGCTTCCTACCAGTATTAATAGCATATTGATACATCATTTTTAATAATTGTTGAAATGTTAAAAGTCCTGAGGAATATTTAGTACTATGGTCTCATATTAGTAGTTTGCATGCTATGTTCTCAATTTCATAAATTGTTAGAATATTCATACCCAAGTAAATGCTAAATGAAAAAACTATGCAGTTACATATTGAAGAACTTTACATACATAGTGCAACACCCTGTCATGCGTCCATTGCTCACTCCCACAGGAGGGCCAGTTATGACACTGGCTAGACTCCGGGAGCCCCTTTCCCATCCTGCTCACAAATGGTTCCAGACCAGGTTTTTGCCTTATCCTTCTGCATCATCCAGGCTCCTAAGGAGTACTGTGATTCTTGTCTTGATACCCATCGTGACCTTCAGGTCTATTCAAAGAAAGGTGAAACTCGGGAGAATGACTGGAAAAGTGAAAATACTAGATCTAAAAATTAACATAACCTAATGCCACGGATTAATGACTAGCCTCTCTGCCAGCCGCGAGGGTGCAATTTTCTGGGCCATTTGGCTATTCAGAAAGCTGGCAGTTTGCCAAATATTGGCGAATTTCCTGCGAAATACAGTGATCTTCAGCAGCAATGAAATTCCACATAGAGAAGTAATGGTTAATCTATTCAGATAACACAGAACAGCACCGACATGTCAGTGAAATGCCCTTATTTATAGTGGTTTCATTCGACAGGTTTAAACAGGCGAATCCCATAGGTTTCAATGTAAAAAAAAATCCCAGGTTTTTATTATTATTTATTCAACCATTTATTCTTTTCATTTGCAGCAAAAGTCTCTCTATTTATTTTTTAGGATTTTTTAGGCATATTTGATGATTTTATTTTTGCAATGTTCATTTTTACAGGTTTTTTAACCCCTTCACTGCGGATGACGTGTGGGGAACATCATGGGAGTCTCCCGCTATATGCGGAGGACGTTCCCCACCTGTCATCCGCTTAGCAGGGTATCACTACCAATACTCACCTCTCCAGGGTCCCTCAGCGGTCTGACTTCCTGGAAGTCAGACGGTGCTTTTAAATCCCTTCCCAGCGCAATGACATAATTGCGTCAGGCGTGAAGATGTATTTTCAGGCGGACTGAAAACCCTCTCCCTCCCAATCGGGAGGAGGTTGAAGTCAAAGACAGGCACCGCTGGAAAGAATAGTCTGCCCTTTCAAGGGATGCTTGTCTTTAACCCCTGGGGTGCCGGTGCATGGCCCATTCGGTGCCGGATCATGGACCTCTCCCGGAGGTGGCTGACATCTCGGATGTCAGCCACGCCTCTGGGACCTCTTCCCATCCACTGATGTCGTCATACGTGGCGCGATGATGTCCTTGTTAGAATTAACCTCTAGCTGCCAAGGGGTCTCCCTATGGAAACCCTATAGTGGAGATAGGGGGATTAATTGGACCTCTGTATCTCCTGATCCGTGGCAGCAAGAGGTTAATGTTTGGTATCTCTGGAAAGGCCAGAGCATCCTTTAAACGCATCAAGAACCAGCAACTCCGCAATTATGTAGTTCCAAAAAAGATTTATTGATTAACTAATAATAAAAACTAGTAGATGAATAAAATCTATTGTGCAAATTTAGTCCTCTATTCCATAGAATTTCAAAAGACTTGCAATTACTGAGACTATTTTCATATGCTATTGCATGCCACCTTTCCATGTTCATTCCTCCCCCTCCATGATGGCCCCTCTCCCTGTTCACCCCCCCCTCCATTCTGCATTTGATTCAGCAGCCTGCCCTGTAATGCAGCACTAAGACACTGGATGCTCGAGGCAGCAGTAATGCTAATCCTATGGACTCCATGGAGGCTTGTGCTGCCAGGTCAGCTGACCAAAGAGGCAAGATCCTACAGGACCGCGGAGTGATTCACGGAGGGAGACTGTGGACTTTTTCCCCAGTCTCACTCTGCTTCCGGGCCCAGAAGCGGAGGATCGGGCCTTCATTCTTGTCGCGGGATGAAAGATGAGCACCTGATTTTTGGAGGGATTTTCAGGTGGTGCTAAATGATTCTGCAGAAGTGGACTCAGTTAGCACCAGCTTCTGGCTGTGGTTAACGTTTTAGTTAGCAGCAGCTGGACGTAATTAGCGTTAGGACTTTGTAATCCTAACGCTAATTACACTTTGCGCTCCCCATGATAAGTATAGGAAGCTCAAAGTAGAGTAAGCTCGTACTGCATTCTCCGATGCACTGATGTTTTTTTTAACCCGTTATCGTTCTGATTGTAAAATAGGCAGCCCACGCTAGGGCCACTTAACCTAACGTTAATGCTCACCTAGCTATCCTAACGTTAGTGTTAAGATTGCAATAGTGCCCTAAATTTATTCCTGTATTTTGCCGCACTGTGTTTTATGAATAATATGACTATGTATAAAACACTGACCTTGTTGACATTTTATATGGTCATGTTTGGAATCAATAGAAAGGCCAGATTCTGAGCTGTCCAATGACACCTAGCATGACTTTGTGGAGTGTAAAGAATAGAAATACAGAGGTCCAAAGTACCCCCTCTCTCCTTAAAGAGGTGAAGTAGCTTGTGTTTTAGATGGACCAATGTGTAATAATGCTGTGTGCCATCGCCTTCACATTTGATCTCGGCGTGGGAAATGAAAAGGTTAGTTAGGGCAGCAGCATTGTTTGCTAAGCGAAAGCACATAATATCAACACCTTAAAAATGAGAGAGAAATAAAAAGACAATTTTGCATTCAATATTTTTTCATTTTTCTATTTTTACACATTACATTGTCATATTTGGTATCGTTGGAAAGGCCAGATTCTGACCTTTCCAATGATGACTCATATGAATTTGTGTGGTGTAAACAACAGAGACGCAGGGTTCCAAAGTTCCCCCTGTGCCCCACACAGCAGTGTGACGGTTTACGTTATCGATGAAACATTGCATAGTAATGCATTTTGCCATCACCTCCACACTTGCTGTCATCATGGGAAATGAGAAGGTGAGTTAGTGCAGCATCATTGTTCACTTTATAATTGAAATGTGAACAATACTGCTGCATTATTGTAGTGTTGGGGGCTTCCAGCCTCTCCAGTGTGCTTGAAGGCAGCATGTCTGATGCTGCTCGCTGACCAACACCCGGTTTAAATAGAGACAGGCAGGGAGGTGGCTGCATGAGGCGCGGCTTGAGAGGGGGGCGCGGTCTGGTGAAGGTCTTTAAAAACTCACAGTTCCTTCTCAGCAGTGCCAGTGGTTATCCATACCTGAGCTCCCTGTACCTGTATTCTCTCGTGATTTAACCTGTTATTGACCTCTGCTTGTTTTCTGACCATTCTGCCTTCCATTGCCCTAGACTATTTTCCTTGTACTACGCTACTGCACTGATATCGACCCGGCTATTCCATTTGACTATTCTATTCTCTGTATTCCTGACTCTGGCTCGTCTGACTACCCCCGTGTTGCTGACCTGGTTTTGTATTACGACATTGTTTTTGATTAACCCTTTCTGTCTAGCTAGTATACTTATACCTGGCCAATTTTTAAGGACCAGGCGGTTAGGGATTGTTCTACGGCTACTCTGTTGGTAGCTTTTTGGCTCTGTGGAGTGTTGGGCTTTAAGGGCTGCGTGGTGGGATCCGGGAACTGTGACATTACGATCTGGCCAAAATGGATCCTGCAGACTTAACACAACATTTGAGTAACTTTGTATCCAGACAGGACGAGCAGGACCAGAGGATGGATCAGTTTGCTCTCGCCTTACAAACTATCCTGACTCGTACGGCTCACCTGGAACCAGTTGGGGTTGCACCTCCGCCTGCTATACCTGTGTCCCCTGTCATTCAGACATCCCAGGTACACATGACCGCTCCTATGAGGTTTGACGGTATTCCCTCGGAATGCCGGGGATTTTTGGTCCATGTGGATATTCATTTTAAATTAAATCCACAAATGTTTATCACTGACATAGCCAAAGTGGGGTTCATTATTAACCATCTGTCTGGCAGAACGCTGACATGGGCGAATCCTTTATGGGAGGCAGAGAAGCCTATCGTACGGAACTCTAAAGAATTCATAGCCGAGTTAAAACGTACATTTAATCCTATGTAGCGCTCACTCACGGAGGAGCCGCTGAATTAACCTCAGGTTAGTCTCACCGCACTAGGGAATAAATATACACCAGCACTGTTGTGGATTTTATAGATTATATACTTTACTGATCCCAATAAAGCAGCATATATAATGTAGATACGGTATTTGAACGACAGGATTTCGTAATGCGGGAAAAACACGCGGCGGCAAAAGAAAAAGATTAACCCCCTCAGTTCTGGAGTGTAAGTCCCGTGAATGATAGCTCTATATTGTGTATGTGTATGGTCTCAGGTACCCGGGTACTGTATTCAACTGGCCAGTGAATGAAATGAGCAAATCTTCGACTAGTCACGTTGGGGCCCTGTAGATTTAAACAATAATGCAGCGTGCTTCGTTATACTTGGAACTGTGGCCTGGAAGGCCTCTCACCCATCCGTTAGACAATCTGTTCCGCTGCCCGATCAAGGATGTCTCTCCGCTTTTACACTGGGACTCTGTGCCACCGGATCCGCTTCCCTTGCTTGTCCGATCTCCGCAATGAGAAACTACGGCCTACCGCCTGCACTCCCAATGGATCATCGCGGTCTCCTTACTCGGGGTCCAACCGGAACTTTATGTCTGTGCAAACCTCTCAGCGGTGCGTAGGTAGGTCTCTGCCAAGTCACTGTCCCGATCTCCAGCACCCGCGAGGCAGTGCCTGCTCTCTGGCCTGGTCACGATCCCTGGCAGTCTCACATGCATCTTCCACCTTTTGCCACTCGGCTCACTCTGGCTCTCCTCCGCACGAGGCTGCGGATGTCCTTCCTCTCTCTCCCACCCACTTCCTGTCTCCACCGCAAAGCACGATGGAAATTGTAGTTCCGTTTCTGTCCAGCATAGTCCATATTGCCCCTGTCTCCCTCTGGTAGCCACAACAAGTAAATGCAGCAAACACAATCTTAAAGCAGCGCTACACCTACCAGAAAGGCCAAGGTAGCTGGCAAATCCTTGTTCCGCATACGTCAAGGGAACAGGACTGTGTCTGATTATGCCATAGAATTTAAAACGTTGGTTTCCGTCGTGAACTGGACTGATGAGGCTCTGGTTCTGGCTTTTATGGAGGGGTTATCAGAGTCATTGATGCATGAATTGGCTCCTCGTAATTTACCTGAGGTATTGAGTGAACTCATTGATTATTGCATAGATCTGGATGATCAGATAAGGGACAGAAGAACTCCAAGAGAGAAACCTAAGAGACCGTTACCAAGGTTGGCTCCTGTCTTTCAGGCACCACCCAGAGAGTTATCTCCTCCCTCTGAGCCTATGCAACTAGGCTATACTAGGCTTACAGAGGAAGAGAGAACAAGGCATCTTCGTGAGGGATTGTGCCTGTATTGTGGTTTGAAAGGACATTTACGACTTCAATGTCCCACTTGCCCTAGAATGCATGATAAGTCGGAAAACTACCGCACCTAAGGCAGCTGAGGAGACAGGCCTTGGGTGTGACGTGCATGTCTCCTGTCAAAGACACTAAACGTATGTTACCAGTATCCGTGGCTTGGGAGACCAAGACCACGCATACTACCGCTTTTATTGATTCTGGGGCTGCTGGTAATTTTATCGATGTTGAATACGCTTCTTCCATTTCTCTCCCTCTGGTTGTAAGATAGACACCCTTAGCCATCGAAGCCGTTACCCTGCCCTAGGATTACTCACAATACGGTTACAGTGGTTCTTACCACTGGTCTCTTACATAAAGAAGAGATCATATTTCAGATTATCCGTTCACCTTCCAATCCTGTTGTGCTTGGTTTCCCTTGGTTGGTGGAACATAATCCTGTTATTGATTGGGCTAAGGGAGAGATACTATCTTGGAGTCCTACTTGTTTTGGGACTTGTTTAATACCCATTCAACATATTGGTGCCCTGAACACACCTACAGCTCCCCCATTGTCTACAGAGGTTCCTGACCAGTATGCCGACCTCAGAGCTGTATTTGATAAAAGAGAGGCAGAGAAACTACCTCCACATAGACCGTTTGATTGCGCCATAGATATTCATCCAGGTACCATGCCTCCTCGAGGCAAAGTATATCCTCTATCCATAAAAGAGAACCAAATCATGGAGGAGTACATAAAAGAGAATTTGGAGAGAGGGTTTATCAGACGTTCCTCTTCTCCAGCAGGGGCTGGGTTCTTTTTTGTGTCTAAAAAAGAAGGAGATTTACGCCTGTGTATTGATTATAGGGGGCTTAACAAGATCACCATCAAGAATGTGTACCCTATCCCTCTTATATCAGAACTGTTCGACAGGTTAAGGGGATCAGCAGTATACACAAAACTCAATTTAAGAGGGGCTTACAACCTGATATGTATAAAAGAAGGGCATGAGTGGAAAACAGCATTTAACACCAGAAGTGGGCATTATGAATATCTGGTCATGCCTTTCGGTCTTTGTAATGCTCCAGCTGTATTCCAAGATTTTGTTAATGATGTGCTCAGAGTTTTTGCAATCCTTTGTTATAGTATACCTAGACGATATACTGATTTACTCTCCCGCTCTGAAAACCCACCATGAACATGTCAGACAGGTATTAGCAAAATTACTAGACAACGGTCTTTATTGCAAACTGGAGAAGTGTTTATTCGACATTACCACTGTAAAATTTCTTGGGTACATTATCACCCCAGAAGGTTTTGAGATGGATCCTTCCATACTCACGGCCATCTCAGAATGGCCTCTCCCTCAAGGCCTCAAAGCCATACAGAGGTTTTTGGGGTTTTCCAACTATTATAGGAGATTTATCAAGAATTATTCCACTGTAGCCTCTCCTATCATTAATATGACACGTAAAGGTCTGAAGAATCAGGTCTGGTCTTCACAATCCAAACAGGCATTCGAAGCTCTTAAGCATTCACTTCCGCTCCCGTGTTACGGCATCCTGATCCCAGAATTCCATTTGTCCTTGAGGGTGATGCTTCCGAGATAGGCATTGGGGCTGTCCTATCTCAAAGAGAGTCTCCAGGGAAGCCTCTACATCCTTGTGAGTTCTTTTCAAGAAAATTATCACCAGCAGAACGCAATTATGATATCGGTAACAGATAATTGCTTGCTATTGTGTCTGCCCTGTCATAGTGGAGACATTTGTTGGAGGGTACTCTTGACCCTTTGTTGATAATCACTGATCATAAGAACCTTACGTACATCGGGGATGCTAAACGTTTGAACTCGAGACAGGCCAGGTGGTCATTACTACTGTCTCGATTTAATTTTGTGTTGACTTACAGACCAGGTGACCGCAATGTAAAGACTGATGCCTTATCTCGTCAATATGACCCGTATGAATCAAATACACAAGACCACAATCCTATAGTTCCTCCTGAACGTATTGTGGCTTCCACGGTCTTGTCAGTTTTCTCGCCTTTCCTGGAACGCCTCCAAGCAGCTCAAATGGGGGCTCCACCTAACAAGCCTCCAGATATGTTGTTTGTGCCTGAAAAAGAAAGACAAAAATTACTCATAATGTTTCATGATTCTAAACCAGCAGGTCATCCTGGTATTACTAAGACTCTTACCAGTATCTCCAGACAGTTCTGGTGGCCCACCATGCGACAGGACGTACGTCTGTTTGTTTTGGCTTGTCAAGTCTGTGCAAGAAGCAAAACCAGTAAAACCTTGCCTGTCGGTCTATTGCAGCCTTTAAAAAGTAGAACGAAAAGACGTTCAGAGTATCGGCGCTAATTTCAATATAGTAACTGTGATATATAATGCTGCTCACCTATTGGGTGTACCTGTCACCTTACCAATTATCTAACAGAGAAAATATAAATGAATATATTTAAGGGAGCGCAGTACATATATTGATGGAAATTATAAGCAAGGATTGACTTAGCTTAAAATTAGTCAGCATAGGGTTGAACCTTCTTATTCGGAATTCGTCTGATCATATAATATCATCATCCTATATGAAAAGAAATATAAATTGCGTAGCACAGTATGACAGTTTAAAACACACTAAGTGGTGTAGATGGTCGCACTCACAAAGGTGGAGCCCCCAATGGCTCGTATCAATTCGCCTTTAGGTCTCTTATAGGAGGGGACCTCGCCCATATGGGACCTTGAAAGTTTCCTGGATAGAGGATAACCAAAGGTGGAGTCTTCAACGCCTCTTATCAGTTGGCCTTTAGATCTCTCATAGAGGGGAAACTTCGCCATGTATAAATTTTTTCTTTTTGATGGCAGGATGTACCTCAAATGTAAAGGATAACGCTATAGTGCATTATTATTGATACACAAAAAGGGTATATAAAAGTGAAAAAACTCACGTGATTTCAGAGCCTTCCAATATGATGGCTCTGTATATAAGGCATATGGACCTCTTATTTGGTCAGAGGGGGTCCTTCCTTCCCAGGATAGAGATAGATAGACTTCCAAAAATGAAGAAAATTGAGCATAAAAATGAAAAAAAAATTTAATAAGAATAAAATCCGAAAAAAACAGAATCCGAAATTATACAAACCGAAAAAACAGATAAATGCGAAAAGAATAAATACGAAAAGAAAAAAATCCGAAACGCGTTTCGCTTGCGTTCTGCAAGCCTCCTCAGTCGTTTCGGAATTTTTTCTTTTCGTATTTATTCTTTTCGCATTTATTTGTTTTTCGGTTTTGTATAATTTCGGATTCTGTTTTTTTCGGATTTTATTCTTATTAAATTTTTTTTCATTTTTATGCTCAATTTTCTTCATTTTGGAAGTCTATCTATCTCTATCCTGGAGGAAGGAGACCCCTCTGACCAAATAAGAGGTCCATATGCCTTATATACAGAGCCATCATATTGGAAGGCTCTGAATCACGTGAGTTTTTCACTTTTATATACCCTTTTGTGTATCAATGATAATGCACTATAGCGTTATCCTTTACATTTGAGGTACATCCTGCCATCAAAAAGAAAAAATTTATACATGGGCGAAGTTTCCCCTCTATGAGAGATCTAAAGGCCAACTGATAAGAGGCGTTGAAGACTCCACCTTTGGTTATCCTCTATCCAGGAAAACTTCAAGGTCCCATATGGGCGAGGTCCCCCTCCTATAAGAGACCTAAAGGCGAATTGATACGAGCCATTGGGGGCTCCACCTTTGATGCGACCATCTCACCAATACACCTTAGTGTGTTTTACTGTCATACTGTGCTACGCAATTTATATTTCTTTTCATATAGGATGATGATATTATATGATCAAATTTCCGAATAAGAAGGTTCAAACCTATGCTGACTAATTTTAAGCTAAGTCAATCCTTGCTTATAATTTCCATCAATATATGTACTGCGCTCCCTTAAATATATTGCAGCCTTTACCCACGCCTAAGAGGCCTTGGTCTCATCTATCTATGGATTTTATTGTGGACTTGCCGAAGTCCAAGGGTCATACTGTGGTTCTGACAGTTGTAGACCGCTTCTCCAAAATGGCTCATTTTGTTCCTTTACCTAAGCTTCCTACAGCCAAAGAACTGGCGGTTGTCTTTGCTAGAGAGATTGTACGAATACATGGGGTTCCGTCTGAAATAGTCTCTGACAGAGGAGCTCAGTTCGTCTCTCGTTTCTGGAGGGATTTCTGTGCGGAGATGGGGGTGCGATTGGCCTTCTCTGACAAGACAATTGGTCAGAGTTGTTGCCCTGGGCTGAGTATGCACGTAATAACGCCATTAATGAGACTACTGGCCACTCTCCTTTTTCTGACATCTATGGTTTTTCCCTCTGGCTCTACCGCTTCAGTTTGCTGAACAGGCCATCACGGCTCTCGATGAACATCTCACACAACTACAAGAGATTTGGAGACAGATTTGCGAAAACATGGAGCGCAATGTTGCTGTCTAGAAACGCAAGGCTGACAGGCATAGGTTACAAGCTCCTTCCTATAACGTGGGGATAGAGTTTGGTTGTCCACTAGGAATGTGAAGTTGCGGGTGCCTTCTATGAAAATGGCACCTCGGTTTATAGGCCCATACAAGATCATTCACCGCGTTAACCCTGTGGCTTATGCTCTTGCCCTTCCTAAGCATCTTCGCTTGCACAACGTCTTCCACACCTCCCTACTGAAGCCTTTGTTCTGTAACAGGTACACGCAGGTCATTCCTCCTCCTCCACCTGTTCAGGTTGATGGGGAGACAGAGTATGAGGTTAGGAAAGTTCTGTATTCTAGGCTGTTCAGGGGTGCTCTGCAGTACTTGGTCGATTGGGTGGGTTATGGTCCGGAGGGCCGGTCCTGGATTCCGGCTTCCAACATGTCTGCCTCTAGGTTGGTCTGGGCGTTCCATGCCTCGCACCCCGATCGCCCTGGTGGTCATCCTGCCACTCACCCTGGTGGTTGTCCTGCCACTTGCCCCGGTGGTCGTCCTGCCACTTGTCCTGTTGGTCGTCCGGTGGCCTCCCGTGGAGAGGGGGTACTGTAACGTTGGGGGCTTCCAGCCTCTCCAGTGTGCTTGAAGGCAGCATGTCTGATGCTGCTCGCTGACCAACACCCGGTTTAAATAGAGACAGGCAGGGAGGTGGCTGCATGAGGCGCGGCTTGAGAGGGGGGCGCGGTCTGGTGAAGGTCTTTAAAAACCCACAGTTTCTTCTCAGCAGTGCCAGATCGTAGTTATCCATACCTGAGCTCCCTGTAACTGTATTCTCTCGTGATTTAACCTGTTATTGACCTCTGCTTGTTGTCTGACCATTCTGCCTTCCGTTGTCCTAGACTATTTTCCTTGTACTACGCTACTGCACAGATATCGACCCGGCTATTCCATTTGACTATTCCATTCTCTGTAGTCCTGACTCTGGCTCGTCTGACTACCCCCCGTGTTGCTGACCTGGTTTTGTATTACGACATTGTTTTTGATTAACCCTTTCTGTCTAGCTAGTATACTTATACCTGGCCAATTTTTAAGGACCAGACGGTTAGGGATTGTTCTACGGCTACTCTACCTAGTCACGTTTGGTATCATTGGAAAGACAATACTATGGCTTTCCAATGATACCAAGTGTTGCACTCTTTAGAATAAGAGACGGAGCTTGTTCTGGTACAACACATTTATTTTATGAGTTCACCTGAAACAGATAAAAGATTCTGTTTTTACTCTGGATGCACTGTGCACACTCTCTCTTAACTGCATCCAGTGGTAACTTCAGGATTACTCAATCTATATAACATAAAATCCTAATCTATTATACAGTCTATCTTAAATAACAATTGGTACAAACATATCTAGAATTAAACAAATCTACCTAGCAACAAAATATAATCTGGTTTCACTTTCAATCTCTGTTGGAGATTGCACAGAACAAATATCATACACAAGTAATAACATTCTGCACATTTTCTCAGAAATAAAACCTACTTAAAACTGATTCTGGGAACTGGAGTTACTCGTACATAAGGCTTCTGTTACTATACTAGCATGCTTTCCTAATTCAGCCATGTTGATTACAACACGTGGCTGCAGTGAATCCATTTAGCAATCTGTGTAACCAGACCGATTTAACAGCATAAAACACTGATGCTTCCTTCATTCTGTTAAATGACATTCTCCATGTTAAAGGAGAGAACAACTATACAGACATTAATACAGCTACTGCAGTTTACAATGCATATTACACCAGGCCTGTCACAGCAATCAGTCTGCAGGGGTCTGTCTGACCAAACTCCTATTTACATAAAATCTCTAATAACCTTTCTCATTAACTGTTAGACTTTAGATACTTTTCTGCCTACCTGAAACAGATAAAAGATTCTGTTTTTACTCTGGATGCACTGTGCACACTCTCTCTTAACTGCATCCAGTGGTAACTTCAGGATTACTGAATCACTGAGACAACCACATGGTATTAAGTACAGTTTCTGTGGCTGAGGACACAGCAGTGACACCCGCTGGTAGGAGGTCAGAACAGCAGCAACAGAACTATGTTCTGGTAAATTTCAATAATAACAAAACAAAATGCTTTCTACTTAGTCCTGTTTACAGTACTCTTTTGGGGTGCAATGAGTTTAATACCGATTTAATACACAGAGTGCCACACAAGCATGGCACTGTATCTTTTATGGTTCAGGATATATGGAGGTCCAAGCTGCCCAGCTTGTGCTGAGTTCCTGACTAGCAACAAACTTACAGAGCAATCGTGACCCGGAATCACTAAAATCCAGGAGCACCATAAACTCATGTATTCAGAGTCTTCGGAATAGTAGAATTCAGGTAAGTGGTGCCTGACCTGTATATGTTTATATTTTAAAGAAAATATCTTCTAAAATGTTAAAATGTAAAAAGTTATTTTTCAACTCATTTTCAGAGTTGTTTTCTTTAGTCCAAACATAATTACCGAAAGGAACAAGTAATATTAGAAGGCCTTGCGCACAGTTAAAATAAGTCCTTATGGACACACAGAAAAATCCAGGCTTGAGTTTGGCTATGTACCAATGAGGATGATGACTGTGAGTTTATTTATACATCTAATGTAAATGCCCCTTTTCTAGGTGTTATTTCCAAATTTTCTGAAACAGGGAGTTGTTCAAAGACTTTACTGTTATTTTTTATTTTACATTTTCTGGTCAGTATAGTATAGAATTACCAATATTCTGTAACCATATAATTAGTGTATGTATCCCTCATTATTGTAATTATACTCTTGCATTTGAAGGCTTAACAATTTGAAAATAATTTTTCCCTGGGTGTAGAAATCTAGACTAAATTGCAAATGTTAGACATTTAAAATCCCCAAAAGGAATGGATTACAAAGTTATATCACCATTTGGTTACAATACAAACTCCCTACCTGCTATCTGTAGGGGCGTGCTCACATAAATGGGACCACCCCTGTCCCACACCTGCCTCAAGGTAATTGAGCTCATTCCTGCAGTATTTAAAGAGCCTGCTCCAGCAGGACCTCTTCTGTTTCTTGCTTGTTATGCTGCCAGACTGAGCATTACTTCCTGCATGCTCCTGAGGACGCCAGTGTTTATGGCGAAACGCATTGAGTGATGAAGTGCTTACTCCCACGCAGATTGTGTTTTTGATTTTAATATTTTTTTAGTCTCTGTAGCTTGGTGTTAATATTGTGGTAGGTTGGCTCTAAGCTGGTAGCGCTCCCAGCATTGATTTTGGGCCTCAATCCTTCCTTTATCCATTGCAATTTTACTTGCCACTCATCCTATTGGGAACTCTCTCTATAGCAAGCTTCTCTCTGTCCTATTGTGTCCTATTGACCCACGAAGGCCCATTTCTTCACTTTGATAGTAGTTTACAGAATTTAGGTTGTTTGTCTGTTGGTATCCCATATGAGAGACTTAACTAGGTGCACCTAGTACCCTGTGTGGCATTTATAACGCTGACTGAAGCCACAGAGACTTTTTATCCTTTCCTTGGTTTGTCCAGCGTAGGTACTTTATTAGCAGCAGTGCAATGCGCTGCCACATATATTGACTTGTGGAGTCGATAGGACACCAGGGAGCCTTGCGCTTCCCAGTCTCAATCTCTGCAGGTGTTCGCTCTCGAGATTGCACAGCGCCATGGATGAATTGCGGAGGGAGACTAAGAACGATTTGTTCCCAGTCTCACTCTGTTCCTGGCAAGAAGAAGCAGCTGATCACGCCGCTCTTTTCACTGTGGGATGAGAGGTGAATATGGGAAGAAATGGTGGGGTTAGGACAGTGTGTTACTTGAGTATGCAATTGCAAACTCACTTAACACCAGCTTTAAGAAGACTCACAGGTCTATTCAATAAAGGTGAAGCTCAGCAGAATTGACTGGAGAAGTGAAAAATCCACGTCAAAATAGCCAAACCAGAAAATTTTTCCCATTTATCTCACATTCCAAATTTGCTATTTGGTCTTGCTTGTTCTCTTCTGCTGCCAATTCTCCTGAGTTTCACCTTTTACTGAATAGACCGTATTATTTCACTTGATCGAAATAGCATCTCCCAGGTGGAAGTGCCGGCTAGTTTGTAATAGCCTGCGCTTCCACACAAAGGTTAAATTTAACATCTCCCATAATAAATATAGAAGACGTTAATTTACAGTAATCTCACACAGGGAAACACTACATTCGAGCCGCAAGCTCAGCTCGCATCTCAAATGGAGCGGCATTTCCTGACACTAAAATAACTACAAGAGACGTTATGTGTGCAGTTTCCTGTAGTTAGCTTGTCGAGAACTATGGAATGTAGCCCAATGTTTTCATTCAACCGTACAGAAAGGTCCAGCTATATTACAGTTCCTATTTGATAGTAGTGTCCTTAGCATCTTTTTACAATTTTACTGCCTCAGCACTAACTTGAAAGGAAAGAATGGGAGGCATTGTAATGTAATTAACCCACTTCCCAACTCATTTGGTGTATGTGGAAACATGGAAGAATCCTGTCTCTCCATTATCTCTGTTTATTGTGTAAAATATGAGTAAGCAGCTGTACTGTTGTTTAACGGAGGTTATAAGACCTCCACATCATTTTAACAGATTTTGGGCCACATTACATACTTAGTCCTAACGTTAGCGCACACCTGCGTGAGCGTTAACGTTAGCCCAAGTATTTAGCGTTTGGATTGAAATATACGTTAACGAGTTAAGTAACCCGTTAGCGTTTGATACCTTGCTCTTCTCTGCGCGAGGTTACTGTACTTTGCACTCCCTATACTTAACATGGGGAGCGCAAAGTGTTACTCAGCGTTAGGATTACAAAGTCCTAGCACTGATTACCGTCCGGCCACGGTTAGCAAAAAGTTAACCAGAGCCAGGACTTGGTGTTAACAGATTCTGCTTCTGCAGAACCAGTTAGCACCATCCAAAAAAATAAAAAAATGAATCGTATACTCACCTCCTGTCCCGTGGCGAGGACCGCAGCTCTGTTCGCCTCCTCCGTCCGACGGGAGCAGGGAAAGACTGGGGGAAAAAGTCCCCCCGGTTTCCCCCTTTGTATCACTACGCTGACCGGCCGGGTCTCGCTAGGCGAGATCCAGGCTTGTCATGTGACCGCCGGCGTCTGCTTCAATGAAGTCCTATGGACTCCATTGTGAGGATGCGCGCGGCTGCACTTAATGCTGCCGGGCGCATCCCGGGGGTTTACACGCAGTAACAATGCAGGCAGCGAGCGCAGTTTTTCCTCCCTAGCGCCCCCGTTTTACCACTAGGAATGTAATGTGGCCCTTTAAATTGTAATAATCAAGGAAATGCTGTTCAGACCAGGGCTATAGGGATAAATTACATCTAGACTTGCTGAATTTCATCATCGATTGAACACACAACAAGGAGCAGATGAGTTCAGTTTGTACCCAGCACAGTGACTTGTTTGCAATATGTAGTTATTTATTTTCTTTATGTGGATAGTATACTTTGAACTCTTTCATCAAGGCTTAAATTTCACTTGGCGTTTTGAGCTCTGATTTCAGGCACATAAGAAAACACCCAATGAAAACTAACATTAGGGGTATGTGCAATAGCAACAATATACTCTACACCAGGGATCTTAAACTCTGGCCCACCAGATGTTTATTGCCTACAATTCCCAGAATTCTTTTATATTTTTAATGTATTTATTCAAGAGTGCGAAATTCAGAAAATTCTGCACACCGGCATAATGTTCATAAACCCTCAATAAAAACATTTGGGACAATGAAAAATGCTGATGTCATAGAATCCCCTGGCAGCGCCCTGTATTTTATACATTTTTTTTTTTTAAATATGTTTATTAAAGATTCAAGCAGTACAGCATATATATCAACAGTAAAGATAAGTCAGACATTGATACAGTAAGTTTTACCCCCTAAGCATCACACCATACAGTTCCCCTCATATCCAGATGAATTGTTGTTGGTACTATCTTGAGACGTTCAAGTAGTCATCCAGCGCTCTGGAGACTGACGTTGGTAACAATGGCGGGTCAGTAAGCGAATTTAACAAAAACCATTCCGTATACTGAAACTCATTTTTAATCCGGGTCAGGCTGTCCTCTGGTAGGAGTTGTATGAAAGGCCCCCAAACCCCAAAAAACTCTCCCACCTTGTCTTCTTTATCGAGACTCGCTTCCGCCCAATCATGTCGAAAGATAGAGTAAAACCTGGTGTAGAACATCGAGAACGAGGGGGGGCTGACATCTATCCAGTGGCCTAAAATGGCTTTCTTTGCGGAGGCTGCAACAATGCCCAGCAGCGTTTTCTGGGCCCTGGACAGTTGGCGTGTTTCCTGATCAGAAAGAATGTTAAATAACGCCCAGTCTGGGGAGATCGGCATTACTAATTTTAGGAGTCGGGACCCGAACCTTTTAATGGTGTTCCAGAAAAGTTGGATGCGGGGGCAGGACCACAGGCAATGAAAAAGATCTGCCCTGCCTTGTGAACATTTAAGACAGCGTCCCGAATTTAGCGGATTATAGAGGGCCAGTCTGGCTGGCGCCACATAAGCCCCATGCAATAATTTGAAAAACATTTCCCCATATTGGGCCGAAGGAATTTGTTTGCGGGATCTAGTGGTGGCTGCTATGAGCGTAAAGAGTGACTGTTGCGGGAGGTGAAGACACCAAGAGGCTACTCCTGTGGTGGCGACTGTCCAGTCATAGTGGGGACGGAGTATGTGTCGGAAGTTAGCTGTTGAAGGGCCTGTTTTCATTATGGTGTCCAGAGGGTTAAGGAAATCTCTGGCCCCAAGTCCTGTATCTGCTGTGAGATAAATGTGGAGAGTTGTATGTAATACACGGGGTGCAGATATGTGGGTGCTAGAATGTCGCATACCGCTTCGTATGAGAGCAGGGTGTGCGAAGGTAGGCTCAGTACTTGACCAATTTGGGATATGCCCTTACGCGCTAAGGCCCAAAAGGCCGGGACGGGTGAGCCGCCTTGGAAGCTCGGGTTGCGAAGCAAAGGCTGATAAATCGAAGTTTTCCAAGATAGGCCCAGGTGTTTCCTGGCCTTGTACCACGTAACTCGGCCTACAGTGAGAAGGGGGTTCGTTCTTTGGGTGGGCGGCAGCGAGGAAGAGGCCAGATGAAGGAGAGCCCCTACTGACAATGGATAGGCCATTGCCTGATCTAGTTTATGGTCCGTGAATCTGGAGGAGTTTGTTATCCAGTCTGCTACTAGGCGGTATTGGGCTGCCAGGTTATATGATCCTATCTCGGGCATATTCACGCCTCCCAGGCTGTATGGCAATTGTAGTTTGTGCAGTGCTATACGTGCCCTCCCTCCGTCCCATATAAACTTAGTAAATAGGGTGTGGATGTTCGCAATATCCCGTTGTTTGATGAGTATGGGTATCATTTGGATCGGATATAACAGGCGTGGGAACGCCACCATTTTTATGAGGCTAATCCTCCCGTATTTTATACATTTTAACAACAAAAGAGTCCATAGGAATAGAGAAACTAGAAAAAGGTAAAAGCCCAGTGCAGAAGGAAAGAGAAGAACAAAACAAGAAGAAAAACCCCCCTACAAATACGCGAGTTTGGGAAGCAAAGGCTCGAAATTCAATAAATTGGAAAACATATTGAGGGGACAGTTCTCGGTCTGAGGTCAACTAAGCATAAGTAGGAAGAGTCTCCTTGGTGTATAGATGACAGAGTTGTTTGACTCCCACCTCTGCCAGCACTGACGATGATGTGTGGTGTATGCCCATAGAGAACTCCCGATTCCGTAGCAGCCAAGGAGATAAAGAAGAAGGGTAGCAAGTCAGTGAGCATTTGTCTGCAAGTTTGTCCCAAATCGGATTGAATTAAGAATCGCAGGGCAGTCGGTTCTCAGAAGGGGCCGGTGTTTTTTCTGAAGCCAAATCCATTGGTTTAGATTCCTCTGATCCGAATGTTAATCCAACGAGACCAGTTAGCTAAATATTCCACAGCGCTCTCAATATGAGCCACTTTCTCCAGCAAGGAATTAGTTACTTTTGCAACCTCGTTGGCATGAACAGTGGTATTCTCTGCCCGTTCCTCCAGATCTGCTGTGCACTTTCCGATCTCCTGTATTTCCCTAGTCAAAGCTGAGGTATTTTTCTCCAGTTCACAGGCCATAAAAGATCTCATTTGAAAAAGGAAAAGCACTGAATCACTTAACTTCATATACAGTTGTGTTCAAAATTATTCAACCCCCACTGAAATTGAGTGTTTTGGCCAGTTTGACATTGATTTTGATCATTCAGTCATCTTGCTTACAATTAAATCAAAGAGGCACGTGTAGGTCAGACAAATATAACATAACATTTATAATGAAATAACCACAAATGTCTTTTCTGTGCTCACATCATTATCAGTTTTATTCAACCCCCAAGTGACATTCAATCTTAGTACTTAGTACAACATCCTTTTACAGTTATAACAGCTTTTAAACGTGAAGCATAGCTTGACACAAGTGTCTTGCAGCGATCTACGGTATCATCGCCCATTCGTCATGGGCAAAAGCCTCCAGTTCAGTCACATTCTTAGGCTTGCGCACTGCAACTGCTTTCTTTAAGTCCCACCAGAGGTTCTCAATCGGATTTAAGTCAGGTGACTGCGATGGCCACTCCAAAATGTTCCAGCCTTTAATCTGCAACCATGCTCTAGTGGACTTGGAGGTATGCTTGGGATCATTGTCCTGTTGAAAGGTCCAATGTCTCCCAAGCCTCAGGTTTGTGACGGACTGCATCACATTGTCATCCAATATCTCCTGGTACTGAAGAGAATTTATGGTACCTTGCACACGCTGAAGCTTCCCTGTACCTGCAGAAGCAAAACAGCCCCAAAGCATGATTGACCCCCCGCCATGCTTCACAGTAGGCAAGGTGTTCTTTTCTTCATAGGCCTTGTTCTTCCTCCTCCAAACATAGCGTTGATCCATGGGCCCAAACAGTTCTAATTTTGTTTCATCAGTCCACAGAACACTTCTGTGGTTTGTCCATATGACTTTTGGCATACTGCAGTAGACTCTTCTTATTCTTTGGAGACAGCAAGGGGGTGCGCCTGGGAGTTCTGGCATGGAGGCCTTCATTACGCAGTGTGTGCCGTATTGTCTGAGCTGAAACTTCAGTACCCACATCTGACAAATCTTTTCTCAGTTCCTCAGCAGTCACACGGGGACTTTTCTCCACTCTACGCTTCAGGTAGCGCACAGCAGTCGAAGTCAGCATCTTCTTTCTGCCACACGACCAGGTAGCGTTTCAACAGTGCCCTTTGCCTTGAATTTGTGAATGATGCTTCCTATGGTCTCTCTTGGTATGTTTAACATCTTTGCAATCTTCTTATAGCCATTGCCCTTCCTGTGAAGAGTAATCACCTCTTCTCTTGTCTTCCTGGACCATTCTCTTGACTTCACCATGTTTGTAACCACACCAGTAAATGTCTAGAAGGAGCTGAGTATCATAGTCATTTTAAAGCTGCGTAATTGGTGCTTATTATGCTTTATTGCTGCTCTGGGACATCCACAGGTGTTTTCAATACCTGATTGAAAACACTTGAATGAACCTCTGTTCTTCAGAGTGGTAGTCTTTAAGGGGTTGAATAATTGTGTCAATGAAGAATTCACAAAAGAAACATTTACTACTGTATTACAAAACCAATTGATGTCATTTTAGTTGCATATGGTTCTTTAAAAAGTCCTTGTAGGATTTCATTCTGAATACAATTACAAATGTACACTAAATTCCCTAAAACCCTTTACAGCATTGGGGGTTGAATAATTTTGAACACAACTGTATGTAGGATCTCCCCTCTGGGAGCTCCTGGAAAACTCGTACTAGATATACAATTGATGAGATTAGAGGGTGATCCTAGGACAAATTAAATTACTTAGACGTGCATATCCAGCATATACAAATAGAAATTGAAATCAATTCACGCACATTTTGAAATGGAAGCATTATCACCGTTCATGATTGGGCCCTGTTATTTGTGCTTATTTTGGCTCACCTCGAAGTGTGCTGGACGTAGAGTACCACGAATCTAAATACAGATCCAGAGGCCCTCCTGGAACGGTGATAATGCTTCCATTTTAAAATGTGTGTGAATTGATTTCAATTTCTATTTGTATATGGATATGCACTTCTAAGCAATTTAATTTGTCCTAGGATCACCCTCTAATCTCAATCATAAAAGCATAAAAGATCTCAGTGAGGTGTATTGTAGCAGGAGGCCTTTAATATCCTCCTTGGTGGCCGGAGCTGTTTCCCGCTCGTGCCCCTCAATGAGTGCTGCATTCAGAGACACTCAACCCCGATCAACCCCGATCCAGCTGCTTCGTGGCAGGGACAGGGCGACTGCGGGCTATGAGTCCTTTTTTTTTTGATTGGTGGGTCCCATCATGTGTATGGGTTCTACAGGGAGCCAAAATCCGAGTTGTGGAGCAGGTTCCGAACCCTTACAGTGGCAGGGAACGCGAGAGCTCTCTCAATCTGTGACGGCTTGCCTGTCCCGTTCGACTCCGCGCCCCAATTCCCAGAACTCTTTTAATGCAATAAATGGCTAAAGAATGATGGGAGGTGTAATTCAGAACCATTTAGGTGGCCAGAGTTTGAGATCACTGCTCCTCATCCTCACCTAGTAGAGCGTTCCTCTTTATTATTATTCTTTCATCAATTAATAGAATATGGTATTTCTTGAAAGGAACTGAAAGTATTCAATAGAAGATGAAAGAGATTTGAGTCTTTCAGGTTGCAGGTGCCGTCTCAAGCCATTCTTCCATTGTTCCGTCTTTCTTCAGCTTTTCACTTGCTTGGTCCGTGGTCATGTCACGCTTATACTCTCTGAGGTTCTGCCTCTTTGGGTGGTTTTGGGTGTGCCCGCCACCATTTGCATAATCTGAGGTGGCGATTCTAAGCGTTATTCCAGACTTACTTGTATTTCTTAATCTCCTATTTTATTTTGGTTTTCTCATAATTTCTCATTCTTTTCCCTTTACCGGTCTTTATTTAAGGTTTGTGGTTCTCTACCGTCTCAAGCCTTTCTTCCATTGTTCTGTCTCCTGCTCTTCACATTCACCTGAGAGGGTGGTGGATACTACTGAGAGGGTGGTGGATACATGGAACAGCCTTCTAGTAGAAGTGGTAGAGGCCAAAACAGTGATTGAATTTAAGCAGGCATGGGATAGGCATAAGGCTATCCTAAATAAAAGATAAATCCAGGTAAAGTATCCATGTAATTGGGCAGACTAGATGGGCCGGAAGATTCTTATCTGCCGACATTTTCTATGTTTCTATAGTTCAGGTCGGAACCTGTGCTGAATATTTCAGAAGAAAGTCATGCCCATGCAATAATTTTACTGTAAAAGGTTTTTTTTTCTTCTTTTTGTCTGCCCCATGGTCTAGTTCTGTCCTTGAATTTAGGAAACAGAATCCATTACTGTTTGCTATTTGAATATTGGTTCATATCATGATATAGCTGGAAGAACAGCCAAATAACCTGCTTTCGCTTTGAAAATAAAGATTCCCAGCTGTCAAAGATAAGCTGTTTTACAAAACTCGATTTCAGGCTGCACCTTGCATTACATTTTATGTGCTAGCAGTGTATTACAAGCAGCTACTTTTCAAAAATAACTATTAATTGTAGAAGAAAAGCCTTCTGTCAAGACGTGTTGCTCTTGGCCCATAACAAAATGTTATGCAGTCATATTTTTTTTTTCGTTTTCAGAAAAACAGCATGACTAGGAAAATTGGCATCACTGGTCTGAGTGCTTATGCCTGAACGCTGTGGTTGGCAGAAGCCTTATTAGAAGTCAGATGAGTTCTCTACACTGAAGATTTATGATTACAAACCAAGACACTGAGGCTTCATATTGTGCTATTCTTTTCTTTACTGTACTATCAACAGCAAATAATTTAAATAAAGTTTCAATAGAGTTGAAAAAGAAAAAAATTACATATATTTGACAACCATATCAACCAACTAGGTACATAACATGCCAAACAGTGGCCAATCAGTACAGTAGAAACTGCGTCATCAACTTCCTCTTTTCTTTGCTGCTACCGTCAGATAAGTATGTGTATATTTATATATTTCTCTGCAGTCGTGTGAGGTATATATGTCTGAAATATGTATTCAGATTTCGTTATTCCAGACTTACTTGTATTTCTTAATATCGTATCTTATTTTGGTTTTCTCATAAGTTCTCATTCTTTTCCCTTTACAATGCTTTGTTTAAGGTTTGTGGTTCTCTGCCATCTAAAGCCTTTCTTCCATTGTTCCTTCTCCTGCTTTCTTCAGCTTTTCACTTGCTTGGTCCGTGGTCATGTCACGCTTCTACTCTCTGAGGTTCTGCCTCTTTGGGTGGTTTTGAGGGGCCCGCCACAATTTGCATAATCTGAGACGGCGATTCTTAGCTTTACATCAGGTTGCTGATCCAGTGATCAGAGTCTCTGCGGTGATTTGTGCAGGGTGACGTTTTCTTACAGCCAACTCATTATGGAACAAGCACCTTCTTCTAATCCTGTGGCAGATAGTAACATGAATCCACCATCTTCTCTGTTAGCAGACATTATTTCTGCCATTACACTTATGTCCTCCAATTTTGTAAATACGGCTTGCAGCTCTGCAAGCTGATAAGTCCTCAATAACACCTATACCTGTTACTTCAGACAAATATTATTCGGCCCCTGTGGTTGAGGTACCTATTACCTCAGACAAGGGAGTTCACTGTCTCCCTAAAAAAAAACAGCAACAGAGGGGACCTCCATTGCTCCTATAAGGTCAAAAAAATCTCTGAAAAAGGGTAAAACATCCCACAAAAGAGGCCTGCCCCGCAGTGGCAAAAAATGTAGCTGGTAAATGGCCAGACAAGTGGATTCTACATCTAATTCTGATTTTTGATCAGATAACGAGGAGGCGGTTTCAGATGTTTCTGACACTAATGATACGAAGTGGGTACCAGAGGCATCGGACGGAGCTTCAGACTCTGTTTCTTCTCCATCCTCTACACCCACTCCTTTTGGATGCTTTGGGGCAGGCTCTTTTTGTGCCCCGAGTTCTTACAGCACCCTCGATCGGCTGATTGGGTGCCACTGGATCATGTGGCAATGTATGTTGAGAGCCATATTCGCAAGCCACTGGATAAAAAGACACAAAACAAAATGTGTCTGAATGCCCAAGGCCAACTTTGGCTTCCAATGCGGCTTTCACTCCAGATGTCAATGAGCACATTGTGGAGTTCCTTTGCAAAGCGAGTTGGACACCCAAGCGGAGGATTGACGCCACACTGAAAGTGTGTCAGGATAAGTTGCTAGATATCTTGCGTCCGCTTACCAGGATGTTCAATGCAAGAGAACATGTATTGTTTGAAAATGCAAAGCCTGACCTGTTTCAATACAAGGGCTGGGTGCAATGCATTATCTGCATTGGTAATGTCACCTCAGCTATTTCTACCAAGAGGAGATGCTCTATTATTCTGAAAGTAGAACCTAAATTGGTATGGCAAATGCTAAACCTGGTGTAGATGCTAATGGCCTCCTCTTTGCCGAGGAGTTTATTAATCAAATAGGTTCTTCCGTGAATTCATTCACCACCATAACCAAAAGTGCAGTCACCAATGAGACATGTTTTTGACAAGGCCAGGAGAAGCTGAGGCCTTTCTTCTGGCCGAAACACTCAGTCTACCTCATGAGACTTCGCCCAATCAGCCAAGCACTTTGGGATCTTCATGCTTTTTTCCCACAGAGGTCCAGGTCAGGATGGTCTAGAACTTTCTGGGGATCTCATCGTTCTGGATACTTTGAGTATTCTAACCAATTTCCTTTATTTTCATACGCCTATAGGAGGCAGAGTCTGTAATTTTTCCCAACATTGGTGAGAGATCACATCCGATAGTTAGATTTTGCAGGCAATTTTGGGTTAAGCGATAGAGTTTGACACATTACCAGTCCAACATCAATTGCCAACTCCAATATTTATTTATTTATTTATAAAGTATTTTACCAGGAAGGATACATTGAGATTTCTCTCATTTTCAAGTATGTCCTGGGTTCAAGAATATAGAATTTTTAAGCCCTTAAGGACCAATGATGTAACTGTTACGTCATAAATGCATTGACTTAAAGACTTTAAAGACCCTTGGTCCTTAAGGGGTTAAAGTAGATATTGAAATACAAAGTAATAAATGCAAGAAATTAAAAACAAAACAGAAGTATACTGATTAACATAGAAAATAAATATGGCTCTTTCGCTTCCCAACTGTCCTATCGGTTGTCCCGAATCCGGGTCTATCCGACACCAAAACCGGCCGAGTGAAGCGGAGCCCCCCAGACATGGCTCCTAAAGTTTACCCCAACTAGATCAAAGTCATCTGCCTGAGATGCACAGGGGGGAAGGTCGGAGCCACCTCTTCGCCGGCCCCCAAAATCGGGCCCCTGAGTATGTCTCCCAAGAAGGTGGGAGATGACATCGCCAAGGCCGACTGGAAGGGGCTGAGGATCACCGTCAAGCTGACCATTCAGAACAGGCAGGCCCAGGTCGAGGTCGTGCTGTCTGCTTCCGCGCTGATCATCAAGGCCCTGAAGAAGCCGCCCCATGACAGGAAGAAAGTGAAGAACATCAAACACAGCGGCTCCATCCCCATGGACGACGTGATCAGCATCGCTCGCCAGATGCGGCACCGGTCACTGGCCAGAGAGCTCTCAGGCACCATTAAGGAGATCCTGGGAACCATGCAGTCTGTCAGCTGCAGCATCGATGGCCAACACCCAAACGATATTGACGAGATCAACCGCGGTGAAATTGAGTGCCCTGCAAGCTAAGTTTTGCAGATGAATTGTTTTCAATAAAAAGATGCTTCACCATTAAAAGTAAAAAAAAGAAATATGTAGTGTGACGTTTGGGGGCCCACAGAGCACGTGCACAATGTCTTTCACAAACAAAACAGTTTTATTCACCCTTTCAGGGCAGTCAAAAAGGCAACATAATAAGTACACGCTTTGTGTGCTGTTACAGTTATCCATTTTGATGGGGATTTATATTGTATAGATAGTCTTATGCTGCCTTATGCTGCCACCTAGTGGTCTTTCTGTATTGTACATGCTTTCCTTCTTTTTTCCCTCGCTTTATGATGATGCACTTCCTGTGTGTGTTTAGTTCCACCCTTCCTTCTTGTAAGAGCTGCAGCATGGTGTAGTTATCCAGCAGCACATGTATATTCATTTGCAAGCTAGGACAGCATCATCTTTTGACCGCAAAGAACATCTCATTCCATCATCTGCTGTATCCTGTGATCTGCTGTAACCTGATATATGGAATAAAGCAAGTCGTGGAAATAAACGGTGTTCTGGTGAGTTCAGCTATCTGATAAGGATTGTCCTCGATGATTGCATCTACTTATACAGGCCAGGCATAGAGGTCTCTGCAAGGGATAAATCGCTATACAACGATCTGAGTCAGAATAGTCAAAAGATGTGTAGAATCCTACAGACTGCTATTACATATGTGTGTGCTTAATCTGCAATCAAGCTCAGTGCCATCGGCCATTTTATGGAAGCACATGTGTGTGTGTTTAATCTGCAATCAAGCTCAGTGCCATCAGCCATCTTGGGGAAGCACATGATCGCACAAGCTTACTGCATCTCACTTATACTGCATCTGACTGAATATTGAAAACGGTTTCTCTGCATTTAACTGGGTTACCTGCCTGTCTAAGCTGCCGTTCATCTTTTTAAAGAGACAGTACTATTTTTGCAAAAACGTATAAAATGTCCAGACAAGGTTCTGTGCACTCTATTATGGCTGAACCGACGCAGATTCATCATGTCCCTGAACCTGCAGACGTACAAGGAGCAGATTCTGCAGAGTTTGTCGAACAGAGTGTAAAACCCAAACGCACAATAAAACCAACACAGAAACTCAGAGAAAACTATGAATGCACTAGAGATGAGCTCTCCAGCAATCTGTCTGACCTGTGGGACAGAACTTCACAATGCATGTCAGTTTTACCACACTTTAACAATCACCCAGCTGAGTTAAGAGACTCTATAGATCGTCTGTCTGCTGCATATAAACGTTACCAGAGGCTGTCAGAAAAATACACAGACTTCTTGCAGGACTCTAATATGGAAGACTTTTCAGCAGAACTGACCAAGACTGATGCACTAAACCAACAAAGAGACCTCCTAGTGCAAGTTGCCAAAGAAAGGGCAGAATTCCGCATTGCTCAACTACAAGAGACCAGATCGCACAGATCCACATCAACCAAGCACACTGCACATTCTTCCAGATCCTCTCGCTCCAGACATTCAACGTTAAGCGACAAGCTAATAGAGGCCCGCGCTGATGCGGAGTCAAAGAAAGTGCAAGGCTCCTTTGCTAAAAAAAAGCAGAGTTAGAAGCTCACAGCAAAGCCCGCCAAGCAGAGTTAGAAGCTCACAGCAAAGCCCGCCAAGCAGAGTTAGAAGCAGAGACGGAATCCCAAATCAAGATTCTGCAAATGGAAAAGGAGGAAGCAGCTGCCGTAGCGAGGCTGAAGGTCCTCGAAGAAGCAATGGGACAAAGTACTAATGCAGACTGCCCTATCCCAGCAGAACTGGAAGACCCAGTCGAACGCACTAGCAAATACGTTTTACAGCATAACATTTGCAACAATACACAGTCATCTCCTGTACCTCCTCCCAACACTGTTCTGACTCTCAACGCAGAGACCTCTCAGCTCCAAATGCCTGAGCCTCCTCCAGTCCACAACACAAGAACATCTACGCAGCAAATCACATCAACTCAGTCTGCCAGCAAGGTGAATCCCAGTGACAAGCCGCAGCTCAAGCCGCAGCCAGCAGAAGCCTTAGAGACTACACCAAAGTTAAACGTTCTTGCAACGTCATTTTATCCTGGTAAACCTCACCCTTCATCACCAGAGAACTTTAACACCCAAGCGGTTCCTCAAGTTACTTTGGCACCAAAGAGTGAGAGATCAGACTTGACTGACTTCGCCAGATATATGATACGCCGAGAGCTCATTAACACAAGCCTCTCAAGGTTCGACGACTGTCCAGAGAGCTACAGGGCCTGGAGATCAACCTTCAAGGCTGCTATTGCTGATCTGAACCTTACTACCAAGGAGGAACTTGATTTGCTCATAAAGTGGCTGGGGCCAGAATCCACAGATCGTGTTAAAAGACTGAGAACAGTACATGTTGAGCACCCGGATGCAGGTCTCGTTGCTGCGTGGGCAAGACTTGAGCAAGCTTATGGCAGCGCTGAAGCCATAGAAGGCGCTCTGTTCAAGAGACTGCAAAACTTCCCAAAAATAGGTAACAAGGACTATCGAAAGCTCCAGGAACTGAGTGATCTCCTCATGGAGCTAGAGTTGGCAAAGACAGACCCACGTCTACCTGGACTAAGCTTCCTGGACACTGCTCATGGTGTCAATCCAGTAGCGTCTAAACTGCCATACGGCCTGCAAGAGAAATGGGCGCAACACGGCTCAAGATACAAAAGAGACTATAACGTATCCTTCCCCCCATTCTCATATTTTTGCAGGTTCATCAGCGAACAAGCCTGGACAAGAAACGATCCCAGCTTCAGCTTCAGCGAAACCAACTTGCCAGCTTCATCATCATCACCAGCATCCTCATCAAGGTATGATAACACAGCGGCTAAACGTAGAGACTTTAATAGAACAATATCTGTTAAAAGGACAGACATCTCACCATCCGTGTCCTCTCGTGCAAACCAGAGGGATTCAGGTGATAGCGATAAAGACCCTAATCGTCAGTGCCCTATTCACAAGAAGCCTCACCCTTTAAAGAAATGTCGTGGCCTTAGGGCAAAGACTTTACAAGAGCGCAGGGAGATTCTTCAAAAACTTGGGGTATGCTACAGGTGCTGTGCCTCTTACGGACATTTTGCTAAAGACTGTAAAGTTGTCATCAAGTGCACAGAATGCAGCAGCGACAGACATGTTACAGCTATGCACCCTACTCCACTTCCAGACAACCCACAGCAGCTACCTACCTCTGAACCTGTCTCAAATCATGGCGGGGAGCAACAAGGTAATGCTCCAGCTATAGGGAATATTTCTTCTTCATGCACGGAAGTCTGCGGAGAAGGCTTAGATTACAAATGCTGTGCCAAGGTATGCCTAGTCAAGATATACCCAGAGGGTCAACCGGAGAAAGCCACGAAGATGTATGCCATATTAGATGAACAGAGCAACAAATCGCTTGTTAAGCCTAAATTCTTTGAGATCTTCGCATAAAGGGACACGCAACACCGTATACTCTCAGAACCTGTTCTGGTCGCGTAGAGACTTTCGGCAGAAGGGCCAACGGGTTCATGGTCTCTCACGTCAAGGGGAGAGAGGGAATACCCCTACCAACATTAGTTGAATGTGACCAGATACCAGACGAAAGGGAAGAGATTCCTACTCCAGAGGCTGCATATCACCATCCGCACTTAAGGCATCTTGTAGATGAGATTCCGTAATGGACATGAATGCTGAAATCTTTGTCCTGCTAGGAAGAGACATTCTCAGAGTACATAAAGTACGCGAACAGTGCGACGGACCAGACGATGCCCCTTATGCACAAAGACTTGACCTGGGCTGGGTAATAGTGGGCAATGTATGCTTGGATAAAATGCACACGTCATCTGAGATCCACTCATTCAAAACTCACGTGTTAGGAAACGGACGTGTATCCCACTTCAAACCGTGTCCTCACCATTATGACGTAAAGGAGAAGCCTCTTGACATAATCTGCGTGTCCGACGTCACTCCTATCCTCTGTGATGACAACCTAGGTACCACAGTGTTTTGTACTACAAGCGATGACAACAAAACAGCTTTATCAGTCGAAGACAGAGAATTTATCAAAGTAATGGACAAAGAATTCTTCAAGGATGAGTCTAACAGCTGGGTAGCACCATTACCTCTTCGTGCTGCAAGGGTCAAACTCCCAAACAATCGTGAACAGGCTTTATCCAGAGTCAAGTCACTACAACGAACACTAAAGAACAGACCTGAAATGAAGGACCATTTCATCGCCTTTATGAAAAGGATCTTTGACAATAATCACGCTGAACCAGCTCCACCTCTTCGAGAACATGAGGAGTGCTGGTACCTGCCTTTCTTCGGAGTATATCATCCACGTAAGCCAAAACAAATCAGGGTAGTATTTGACTCCAGTGCCAAGCATCAAGGCATATCCCTGAACGATGTTCTTCTCACTGGTTCTAACCTGACCAACAACCTCGTAGGTGTACTCATGAGGTTCAGAAGGGAGCCAGTTGCCATAACTGCTGATATTGAACAAATGTTTCATTGTTTTATTGTACAAAAAGACCATAGGAACTTCCTGAGGTTTCTGTGGCACCGTGACAACAACATGGACAATGAGATGATTGAATACCGCATGAGGGTACACGTCTTCGGAAATAGTCCCTCACCTGCTGTTGCAACATATGGTCTACGAAGGACTGCTCTTGACGGAGAAAAGGAGTATGGAGAAGATGCTCGACACTTCGTTGAGAGAGACTTCTACGTGGACGACGGACTTAAATCCTTACCCACAAATGAAGAAGCCATAAACCTGCTCCAAAGGACACAAGGTATGCTTTCTGAAGCTAACCTCAGACTACACAAGATTGCTTCAAATAGTGTTGCTGTCATGAAGGCCTTTCAACCTGGTGACTATGCCACAGGGTTTAAGGACTTAAATCTGGGAATGGACATGCCACCCGTACAGAGAAGCCTAGGCCTGCGGTGGGACTTATTAAAGGACACCTTCGGCTTCCAAGTCGGCTCTGCAGACAAGCCATTTACCAAACGTGGTGTTCTGTCGGTGGTGAACAGTTTATACGATCCAGTGGGATTCGTGGCTCCCATTACCATACAGGGTAAATCCTTACTTAGACAGCTCTCAGAGACTATTACAGATTGGGATGCTCCACTACCAGTAGACAAGCTTTCAAAGTGGAATTCCTGGAAGCAATCTCTACATGCCTTAGATGGAATTCACATACCACGCTGCTACACTCCAGCTTCTCTTGCCACAAGTCAGAGAAAGGAACTTCACATCTTCTCAGATGCATCTTCTGACGCCATAGCAGCTGTCGCCTACCACAAGGTCCGGAATCCCTGCTGGATCATCCAGAAGAAACAACAGCTGACGTCTTTGGTCTACAAAATCCTGACGAAGATCCAGATATTCGTCCTGAAGCCAAAACTCTTGTCACCAGAACTGAACAAAGACTCATCTTGCAGAAAAAATATAAATGAATATATTTAAGGGAGCGCAGTACATATATTGATGGAAATAATAAGCAAGGATTGACTTAGCTTAAAATTAATCAGCATAGGGTTGAACCTTCTTATTCGGAAATCTGATCATATAATATCATCATCCTATATGAAAAGAAACATGAATTGCGTAGCACAGTATGACAGTTTGAAACACACTAAATGGTGTAGATGGTCGCACTCACAAAGGTGGAGCCCCCAATGGCTCGTATTAATTCGCCTTTAGGTCTCTTATAGGAGGGGGACCTCGCCCATATGGGATCTTGAAGTTTTCCTGGGATAGAGGATAACCAAAGGTGGAGTCTTCAACGCCTCTTATCAGTTGGCCTTTAGATCTCTCATAGAGGGGAAACTTCGCCCATATATAGATTTCTTTTTGATGGCAGGATGTACCTCAAATGTAAGGATAACGCTATAGTGCATTATCATTGATACACAAATAGGGTATATAAAAGTGAAAACTCACGTGATTCAGAGCCTTCCAATATGATGGCTCTGTATATAAGGCATATGGACCTCTTATTTGGTCAGAGGGGGTCCTTCCTCCAGGATGAAGATAGATATACTTCCAAAATGAAGAAAATTGAGCATAAAAGTAAAAGAAAATTTAATAAGAATAAAAATCCGAAAAAAAACAGAATCCGAAATTATACAAAACTGAAAAACCAAATAAATAAATACAAAAGAAAAAAAAATCCGAAACGCGTTTCGCTTGCGTTCTGCAAGCCTCTTCAGTCGGTAATGGGATGTTGTCCATTGTTGCTGTTTAAATATACTTTCTGTTCGTAAATTAATTGGTCGATACGATTCACCTGGTCGCGTCGGATCACCACTACTTCCGATTTCCGCTTCTGTTATGAACCAGTCAATAGTGTTTCCGCTCGCGCTGTTCCGATGCGCATGCGTAGTTCGTAATTCTTTCGTTCGTTTTCCGGATGTTGACACCGGAAATCGCAAGTCGTCCCATTTAGAGTATATTTAAATGTATAATGAGCAAAAAACATAATTTCTTTTATAAATCTGTAGAAAATGAATATGTAAATAATAAAATAAAAATACGAATAAATTGCGAAAATATATATGTAATGAAAATACGAAGGTAGATAGAGGTAAATACGAAAATATAAAATCGAAAATATAAAAATATATAATGTTACAGTAGAGAGTACTTTCTTAAATATAAAAAGTCCCAACAGGGAAAATATTCCTTTAATCTAAAATAAAATGACAATTCAAGGAATTATGTTAATTAAAAAAATGACATACTTCAAAATCTGTATTTAGACCTCTGGGAACCAGAGTGTCCAAATAGTAAATCCATCTCATTTCGATCTTAATCATTTTGCGGTGGAGATCCTCCCCTCTCCATTGACTCTGAACCTTCTCAATAGCAAACAATTGGGTATTTTCAGGGTCACACTTATGCATTTCTTTATAATGTAACGGTACACTATGTTTTTCACTGCCATTACATATATTATTCATGTGTTCATTAATTCTGACAAACAGATGGCGTGAGGTCTGACCAATATATATTTTATTGCAAGGGCATCTTATTAAGTAAATCACGTTCTTGGAGTGACATGTAAGAATTGATTTGATCTTATATTCTTTTCCTCCTTCTGTGGCACAGAATTGTTGGATTAATCTTTTATGATTCTTCGTTTTTCGGCAGGCTATGCAGCGGCCACATCCATAAAAGCCTGGTTTTAAGTTAAAGAATTCTTTCTTTTTCTGGGTAGTTGGTATGTGGCTCTTAACTAGTTGTTTTTTAATGGTATCACTGCCTCTAAAGATAATTCTCGGTTTTTCTGGGAGAATCCCATTAAGAGAAGGATCTCGTTTGAGGATTGGCCAATACCTATTGATTGACTTCTTTATGGTTTGGTTGGTGGTATTATAATTAAGAACTAGAGCTACTTCAGCAGTTTCTCTCCTTTCTTTCTGTTTATATTGCAATAGTTGTTCCCTGTCCATTTGAAGGACATCTTCCCTAACTTGTTTCAAGGGTTCTTCTTTATATCCCTTCTCTTTGAAGTCAATCATTAATTTATTGGTTTGCTGTAAATACTGTGGTATGTCTGTACAGTTCCTTCTCATCCTCATCATTTGTCCTTTTGGTATAGCTCGGAGCCACGGTTGGTAATGATTGCTCGTTTGATGGATATAGCTATTAACTTGTACCTCCTTAAAATGGGTTTTAGTTTTAACCGTTTTATTTTCTATATAGATATTTAAATCCAAGAAATCTATTGTTTCAGTGCTTATGCATGATTCTAATTGAATACCTAAAGAATTATGATTAAGATGACATATGAATTGTGTAAGTGAATTCATATCCCCTTGCCAAACAATGAGAATATCGTCGATATACCTCTTATAGAGGACGAGGTTTTGCCCCCAGCCATGCCCAGCCCATACTGCACCGGATTCCCAGTGAGACATGAACAGATTGGCATAGCTGGGGGCAAACCTCGTCCCCATAGCTGTTCCATTCTGTTGAAGGAAAAAGTCTCCTCCATACCAGAAAAAATTGTTAGTCAATATCAGAAGGATACCTTCAACAATATATTCTATTTGATCCTCCTTAAAATTTCCGGATTGAGTTAAAAAATGTCTGACTGCTGAGCAGCCAGCTTCATGTGGGATAATTGAGTATAAAGAAGCCACATCGCATGTTGCGAGAATATAGTCATCCTGCCACACAATATCCCTCAATAAATTCAGTACTGAAATAGTGTCCTTCAAATATGCGGGTGTGGTCACTACTATCGGTTGTAGGAGATTATCTACATATTCCGAAATTCTACATGATACAGAATTTATACCCGAAACTATTGGTCGACCAGGTGGATTCAGCTGATTCTTGTGTAGTTTCGGAAGGATGTAGAAAACTGGGATCTGGGGATGTGTTATTTTAAGATATTCATATTCACATGAGTTGAGGATACAGCTATCTTTACCTTTAAGAAGATATTCATAAAATAGATTTTTTATGATGGTAGTAGGATCTTTGTCTAATTTCTGATAGGTCAGATGGTCATTAAGTAGCCGCTCGCATTCTTGGTTATATTTGTCCTCACTCATAACCACTACCCCTCCCCCTTTATCAGCAGGTTTAATAACCAGGGATTTATCTCCACGTAGTTGTTCCAATCCTTTATACTCTGCTGCCGTTAAGTTAGAGGGTATATTAAATTTCTTTTTATTTCTCTCTATTTTTCTCAGATCGAGCAAAACCATTTGCTCAAAAGTCTCCATCTCCTTTGATACCATATGTCGTGGATAAAATTTAGAACGTTCTTTGAGCGTGGTATGCATATATTGATTATCCTCTATAATTTGTCTTTCTATTGGGTGTTTTAGAAAGAATTTCTTTAGGGATAGTTGCCTCTTAAATTTTTGTATATCGATATAGGTGTCAAAAGTGTTCCCTTTATCAGCTGGAGCAAATTTGAGACCCTTCTGTAATGCTCTAATTTGATCATGATTTAAATCCTTTCCACTTAGGTTGAAAACACCTGTTGAATCTATACCCTGCCTCTTTTGTCTTCTCTGAACATCACATCCTCCTCTGCGTCCTCGTCTCTTAAGAACCTTTTCCCTATATTCCTTGGGGGATCTCCTCCGTATCCCCCCATCTTGTTCTCTTGATTTTGGTTGGTATGGAAATCTTCTTTGCCTCGTTCTTTCTGGCCGCCCTGGTGAAAAACCTCCTCTTCATTGTAGTCAACTAATTTGGAATATCTGTTCTGGAGGGGGATGGGTGAAAATCCTCTATATGAGGTTTTTCTTCTCCATGTTCTATTAGGCGGCGATGTATATCTATATGATGGCTTATATCCTCCTTTCTGTTGGGGATATTGTTGATCTATATGGTGTCCATATTGATGTCGGTATTCCTTCTGGTGTCCATATTGATGTCGATATTCTTGATGGTATGGATTGTTATTTCTTCCATGATACGAATCTTTCCTTTGTGGAGTATAGGTCTTTCTTCTGACCACTGGATCGAAATCAATATTCTGCTGTCTTGGTCTTTGAATATAGGGTAATTGCCCAAATGGGCGGGAGGATTGTTGGAGTGGCGCCTCCACATTGGGTTGATTGAGAACTTTATTTTCTGTATGTATATCAGTTTTGAATAACCATATTTTGTTAGAACTATAATCCCTCATGTCCCTATTAAATTTACTTCTTTTCTTGTCAGTCACCTCTTTCTCGACTTTCCCTAGAGTTTGTTCAATTCTTTTATATACATCCTCCCTTTCATTCAATTCCGTTACTTTAACGATCTTTAACGATCTCCTCATGTAGAGCGTTAATTTCACAATTAATCTCCTCCAGTTCCGGTGTCAACATCCGGAAAACGAACGAAAGAATTACGAACTACGCATGCGCATCGGAACAGCGCGAGCGGAAACACTATTGACTGGTTCATAACAGAAGCGGAAATCGGAAGTAGTGGTGATCCGACGCGACCAGGTGAATCGTATCGACCAATTAATTTACGAACAGAAAGTATATTTAAACAGCAACAATGGACAACATCCCATTACCGACTGAAGAGGCTTGCAGAACGCAAGCGAAACGCGTTTCGGATTTTTTCTTTTCGTATTTATTTATTTTCGTATTTATTTGGTTTTTCAGTTTTGTATAATTTCGGATTCTGTTTTTTTCGGATTTTTATTCTTATTAAATTTTCTTTTACTTTTATGCTCAATTTTCTTCATTTTGGAAGTATATCTATCTTCCATCCTGGAGGAAGGACCCCCTCTGACCAAATAAGAGGTCCATATGCCTTATATACAGAGCCATCATATTGGAAGGCTCTGAATCACGTGAGTTTTCACTTTTATATACCCTATTTGTGTATCAATGATAATGCACTATAGCGTTATCCCTTACATTTGAGGTACATCCTGCCATCAAAAGAAATCTATATATGGGCGAAGTTTCCCCTCTATGAGAGATCTAAAGGCCAACTGATAAGAGGCGTTGAAGACTCCACCTTTGGTTATCCTCTATCCCAGGAAAACTTCAAGATCCCATATGGGCGAGGTCCCCCTCCTATAAGAGACCTAAAGGCGAATTAATACGAGCCATTGGGGGCTCCACCTTTGTGAGTGCGACCATCTACACCATTTAGTGTGTTTCAAACTGTCATACTGTGCTACGCAATTCATGTTTCTTTTCATATAGGATGATGATATTATATGATCAGATTTCCGAATAAGAAGGTTCAACCCTATGCTGATTAATTTTAAGCTAAGTCAATCCTTGCTTATTATTTCCATCAATATATGTACTGCGCTCCCTTAAATATATTCATTTATATTTTTTCTGTTAGATACTGATAAGGTGACAGGTACACCTAATAGGTGAGCAGCATTATATATTACCAGTTTACTATATAAAAACAGCGCCGATACTCTGAACGTCTTTTCGTTCTACTCTTAAAGACTCATCTTGGGCTGTCAACGCTTTGAACGTTTCTCCATCGCGAGAAGCATCTGCCATAATCAATTCTAGACCACTTGTTCCAGTGTCTACAGATCCAGAGAACCCAACCATCCTTACTCCAGCTACTCTTCTTACCCAGAAACTTGGGACTGTTCCTGTTCCACCTGGAAACTTTAAAGCAGGAAAAATGTGCTACGACCAGTGGAAGCGAGTACAACACCTTGCCAACTGCTTCTGGAATCGTTGGAAGATGGAGTATCTTTCCACTCTGCAAGGACGCAGGAAATGGCAACGCCTGACCCGAACATTCAAGTTGGAGATCTCGTTCTCCTCAAGGACCAGCAAGCCGAAAGGATAGAGTGGCCTATGGGACTTATTAAAAAGAGCATCTCTAGCGATGATGGTAAGGTACGTAAGGTGGAGGTGAAGGTCGCAAGACAAGGAACTGTAAAGACTTTTATCAGACCTATCACGGAACTTGTTTTGCTCTTACCGCTTGGAGACTGAACTTACTTAGGTTTTCAAGACATCTAGCAAATTACACTGTCGTTATTTGCGCTTGCATAACTACCGTTATGATGTATATATAGTGACATTTTCAATGCCAGACGGGGAGTGTGCTGTTACAGTTATCCATTTAGATGGGGATTATATTGTATAGATAGTCTTATGCTGCCTTATGCTGCCACCTAGTGGTCTTTCTGTATTGTACATGCTTTCCTTCTTTTTTCCCTCGCTTTATGATGATGCACTTCCTGTGTGTGTTTAGTTCCACCCTTCCTTCTTGTAAGAGCTGCAGCATGGTGTAGTTATCCAGCAGCACATGTATATTCATTTGCAAGCTAGGACAGCATCATCTTTTGACCGCAAAGAACATCTCATTCCATCATCTGCTGTATCCTGTGATCTGCTGTAACCTGATATATGGAATAAAGCAAGTCGTGGAAATAAACGGTGTTCTGGTGAGTTCAGCTATCTGATAGGATTGTCCTCGGTGATTGCATCTCTTATACAGGCCAGGCATAGAGGTCTCTGCAAGGGATAAATCGCTATACAACGATCTGAGTCAGAATACTTTGGTTCAGCGAAATTAAAGCAAAGTCCTGATCTTCAGCACAAATAAACAGAGAAATAATAGTGGCTCACCAACGCTTTAAACCGTCCCAAACCTGGGGAATCCTTTCCCCAGTATGTAGAAGCCTCTCCAGCAAAGGCACAGCACGTCTCCTGCTTTTGGAACACAAACACACAGCTTCCACTGATTACTTTCCTTTTCCTAAACTCTCCCACAATCCTATCTGGGAGTTGCTGGCTTTAAAGATCTTCCTGGACAGGAAGATTAACCCTGTGGTTGCACTTAAAGGACCACAACCCAAATAGGGGTGAAACATAGTGTCCATCCAGGACCCAGCCCTGCCGACCTCTACATATCCCCCCCTCTGTCTCAACGCGGAGGTGTTTGAGGCAACAGTAGACAGCCCACAATGCATCCGGGACAGGGCATCAGCATTTTTGGTGCTGTTTCCCAGGCCTGTGTTCCACCACAAAGTTAAACTCCTGGAGAGACAGGAACCACCTGGTAACCCTGGCATTAGCGTGGCGGTGCTGCCTCATCCAGGTCAATGGGGCATGGTCAGACACTAAACGGAACTTCCTGCCCAACAGGAAGTATCTCAAAGAATCCAAGGCCCACTTTATGGCCAAGCCCTCTCTTTCCACCACAGCATAGTTTTCTCTGCTGCCGTCAGTTTCCCTACTAAGAAAAACCACGGGTGCTCTTCCCCATTGACTTCTTGGGATAGCACAGCCCCAAACCCTCACTTGAGGCATCCGTCTGTACAATGAACTCCCTCATGAAATCAGGGACTACCAGCACTGGGTGCTGACACAACGCATTTTTAAGCTTCTCGAGGCATCTTCAGCATTGGCATTCCATTGAATCATCACTGACTTCCTACCTTTCGTCAGGTCAGTCAGTGGTGCAGCAATAGAGGCAAATTGGGGACAAACCGCCGGTAATACCCCACTATACCCAGAAAAGCACGAACCTGCCTTTTCGTGAGGGGGCGTGGCCAGTTCTGGATTAGCCTCTTTTGTTAAATTGTGGCTTTACCAGACCCCTGCCTACGACATATCCAGGTACTTAGCTTCCTCCATCCCTACCGCACTTTTCTCAGGGTTAACAGTAAAGCCCGCTTTTCTCAAACCGTCCAAAAACCGTCTGAACCCGGGGAAGATGGGACTCCCAATCTGGACTGAAGATGACAATGTCATCCAGGTAGACCGAGGTATATCTCAGGTAGGGGCAGAGGACCCTATCCATCGCTCGTTGGAAGGTGGACGGGGCTGAGTGTAACCCAAAAGGCATCCGCTTATAATGAAAATGACCCTCTGCAGTGGAAAAAGCAGTCTTTTCCCTGGCTTCCTTAGTCAGGGTTCTGCCAGTATCCCTTAGTAAGGTCCAGGGTGGTGATATAACGGGCCGGACCCAATTTCTCTAATTAATTCATCCACCCTTATGCAATCGGAGTACCGCGGTACAAATTT